>JAUPTC010000027.1:135727-157059 GCA_030762895.1 Sophora flavescens
CAAAACCCTATTTTAAACTCGAAAACCATATTTGAAATCCTAAACCCTAGATCCTAAACCCTAAATTTGACCCAGACCCCTAATTTTGACCCTAATCCCTAATTTTAAGCCAAAACCCTAATTTTAAGCCCAAGCCCTAGTTTTGACCCAAAACCCTAATTCTAACCGTATTTTTGACCCAAAACACTATTTTAAACTCAAAACCCTATCCAAACTCTAAACCCTAATTTTGACCAAACCCAAAATTTGAGCCAGACCCAAATTTTGACCAAACCCTAATTTTAAACCAAAACCCTAAATTTAACCCAAAGCCCTAATTTTGACCCAAACCCTAATTCTAACCCCCATAACCCTAATTTGACCCAAACCCTAATTTTGACCCAAAACCCTAATTTGGCCCCAATACCCAAATTTTGACCGAAAACACTAAATTTAACCCAAAGACATAATTTTGACCAAAACCCCTAATTCTAACAGTATTTTGGACACAAAACCCTATTTTTAACTCAAAACCTTAAATCAAAACCCTAATTTTGACCCAAAACCCAAATTTGGACCCAAAACCCTAGTTTTGACCCAAAACCCTAATTCTAACCCTATTTAGACCCAAAACCCTATTTTTAACTCAAAACCTTAATTCAAACCCTAAACCCTAATTTTGATCAAAACCCAAATTTGGACCCAAAACCCTAGTTTTGACCCAAAACCCTAATTCTAACCTTTTTTGACCCAAAACCCTATTTTTACCTCAAAACCCTAATTCAAACCCTAAACCCTAATTTTGACCCAAAACCCAAATTTGGACCCAAAACCCTAGTTTTGACCCAAAACCCTAATTCTAACCCTATTTAGACCCAAAACCCTATTTTTAACTCAAAACCCTAATTCAAACCCTAAACCCTAATTTTGACCCTAAACCCATAATTTGACCGAAAACCTAATTTTGACCGTAACCCTAATTTTAATGCAAACCCTAATTCTAACCCTATTTTTGACCTTAAACACTATTTTGAACTCAAAACCCTATTTCAAACCCTAAACCCTAAATCTGACCCAAAACCTTAATTCTAACTCAAAAACCCTAATTCTAACCCAAAACCCTAATTCTAACCCCATTTTTGACCGAAAACCCTATTTTTAACTCAAAACCCTAATTCAAACCCTAAACCCTAATTTTGACCCATAACCCTAATTTGGACCCATAACCCAAATTTTGACCCCAAACCCTAATTTTAACCCAAAGCCCTAATTTTGACCCAAAACCCTAATTCTAAACCTATTTTTGACCCAAAACCCTATTTTAAACTCGAAACCATATTTGAAATCCTAAACCCTAATTTTGATCCTAAACCCTAAATTTGACCCAGAACCCTAATTTTGACCCGAATCCCTAATTTTAAGCCAAAACCCTAATTTTAAGCCCAAGCCCTAATTTTGACCCAAAACCCTAATTCTAACCGTATTTTTGACCCAAAACACCATTTTAAACTCAAAACCCTAATCCAAACTCTAAACCCTAATTTTGATCCGAAACCCAAAATTTGAGCCAGCACCCAAATTTTGACCCGAAACCCTAATTTTAAACCAAAACCCTAATTTTAACGCAAAACCCTAAATTTAACCCAAAGCCCTAATTTTGACCCAAAACCCTAATTCTAACCCTATTTTTGACCCAAAATCCTTTTTTTAAACTCAAAACCCTAATCCAAACCGTAAACCCTAATTTTGACCCAAAACCCTAATTTGGTCCCAATACCCAAAAACCTATTTTTAACTCAACCCTAATTCTAACAGTATTTTTGACCCAAAACCCTATTTTTAACTCAAAACCTTAAATCAAACCCTAAACCCTAATTTTGACTCAAAACCCAAATTTGGGCCCAAAACCCTAATTCTAACCGTATTTTTGACCCAAAAACCTATTTTTAACTCAAAACCTTAATTCAAACCCTAAACCCTAATTTTGACCCAAAACCCTAGTTTTGACTTAAAACCCTAATTCTAACCCTATTTAGACCCAAATCTCTAATTCTAACCCTATTTAGACCCAAAACCCTATTTTCAACTCAAAACCCTATTTCAAACCCCAAACCCTAATTTTGACCCAAAACCCTATTTTTTTTACTCAAAGCAATAATTCAAACCCTAAACCCTAATTTTGACCCAAAACTCAGGTTTGGACCCAAAACCCTAGTTTTGACCCAAAACCCCAATTCTAACCCTATTTAGACCCAAAACCCTATTTTTTAACTCAAAACCCTAATTCAAACCCTAAACCCTAATTTTGATCTATAGCCCTAATTTGGACCCAAAAACCAAATTTTGACCCTAAACCCTAATTTTAACCCATAGCCCTAATTTTGACCCAAAACCCTAATTCTAAACCTATTTTTGACCCAAAACCCTATTTTGAACTCGAAACCTTATTTGAAATCCTAAACCCTTGATCCTAAAACCTAAATTTGACCCAGACTCCTAATTTTAAGCCAAAACCCTAATTTTAAGCCAGAGCCCTAGTTTTGACCCAAAACCCTAATTCTAACCGTATTTTTGACCCAAAACACTATTTTAAACTCAAAACCCTAGTCCAAACTCTAATACCTAATTTTGATCCGAAACCCAAAATTTGAGCCGACCCTAATTTTGACCAAACCCTAATTTTAAACCAAAACCCTAAATTTAACCCAAACCCTAATTTTGATCCAAAACCCTAATTTTAACTCAAAACCTAACTAACCCGTAAACCCTAATTTTGACCCAAAACCCTAATTTTTGCCAAAACCCAATTTTTAACCAAACACTAATTTTAACCCAAAGACATAATCTCGACCCAAAACCCTAATTCTAAAATATTTTGGACCCAAAACCCTATTTTTAACTCAAAACCTTAATTCAAACCCTAAACCTAATTTTGATGAAAACCCAATTTGGACCCAAAACCTAGTTTGACCCAAACCCTAATTCTAATTTTTGACCCAAACCTATTTTTAACTCAAAACCTTAATTCAAACCTAAACCTAATTTGAAAACCCAAATTTGGACCCAAACCTTTCACCTAATTCTAACTTTTTGACCCAAAACCCTATTTTTAACTCAAACCCGATATTCAAACCCTAAACCTAATTTCACCCAAAACCCAAATTTGGACCCAAAACCCTATTTGACCCAAAACCCTAATTCTAACCCTATTTAGACCCAAAACCCTATTTTTAACTCAAAACCCTAATTCAAACCCCAAACCCTAATTTTGACCCTAAACCCATAATTTGACCGAAAACCTAATTTGACTAACCCTAATTTTAATGCAAAACCCTAATTCTAACCCTATTTTTGACCTTAAACACTATTTTGAACTCAAAACCCTATTTCAAACCCTAAACCCTAAATCACCCAAAACCTTAATTCTAACTCAAAAACCCTAATTCTAACCCAAAACCCTAATTCTAACCCCATTTTTGACCTAAAACCCTATTTTTAACTCAAAACCCTATTTCAAACCCTAAACCCTAATTTGGACCCATAACCCTAATTTGGACCCATAACCCAAATTTTGACCCCAAACCTTAATTTTAACCCAAAGCCCTAATTTTGACCCTAAACCCTAATTCTAACCCTATTTTTTACCCAAAACCCAATTTTAAACTCGAAACCATATTTGAAATCCTAAACCCTAATTTTGATCCTAAACCCTAAATTTGACCCAGAACCCTAATTTTGACCCGAATCCCTAATTTTAAGCCAAAACCCTAATTTTAAGCCCAAGCCCTAATTTTGACCCAAAACCCTAATTCTAACCGTATTTTTGACCCAAAACACCATTTTAAACTCAAAACCCTAATCCAAACTCTAAACCCTAATTTTGAACCGAAACCCAAAATTTGAGCCAGCACCCAAATTTTGACCCGAAACCCTAATTTTAAACCAAAACCCTAATTTTAACGCAAAACCCTAAATTTAACCCAAAGCCTATCTTGACCCAAAACCCTAATTCTAACCCTATTTGACCCAAAACTTTTACTCAAACCCTAATCCAAACCGTAAACCCTAATTTTGACCCAAAACCCTAATTTGGTCCCAATACCCAAAAACCTTATTTTAACTCAACCCTAATTCTAACAGTATTTTGGACCTAAAACCCTATTTTTAACTCAAAACCTTAAATCAAACCCTAAACCCTAATTTTGACTGAAAACCCAAATTTGGGCCCAAACTTACCCCTATTCCCTATTTTCCAAAACCTATTTTTAACTCAAAACCCTCAACCCTAACCCCAAACCCTAATTTTGACCCAAAACCCTATTTTGACAACCCTAATTCTAACCCTATTTAGACCCAACCTCTAATTCTAACCCTATTTAGACCCAAAACCCTATTTTTAACTCAAAACCCTATTTCAAACCCAATCCCTAATTTTGACCCAAAACCCTATTTTTAACTCAACCATAATTCAAACCCTAAACCCTAATTTTGACCCAAAACCCTAGTTTTGACCCAATACCCCAATTCTAACCCTATTTAGACCCAAAACCCTATTTTTTAACTCAAAACCCTAATTCAAACCCTAAACCCTAATTTTGACCCACAACCCTAATTTGGACCCAAAACCCTAATTTTGACCCCAAACCCTAATTTTAACCCAAAGCCCTAATTTTGACCCAAAACCCTAATTCTAAACCTATTTTTGACCCTAAACCCTATTTTAAACTCGAAACCTTATTTGAAATCCTAACCTAAACCCTTTCTAAAACCTAAATTTGACCCGGACTCCTAATTTTAAGCCAAAACCCTAATTTTAACCCAAGCCCTAATTTTGACCCAAAACCCTAATTCTACCGTATTTTTGACCCAAAACACTATTTTAAACTCAAAACCCTAGTCCAAACTCTAATACCTAATTTTGATCAAAACCCAAAATTTGAGCCAAAACCCAAATTTTGACCAAACCCTAATTTTAAACCAAAACCCTAAATTTAACCCAACCCTAATTTTGATCCAACCCACCCCCTATTTTAACTCAAAACCCTAATCTAAACCCAAAACCCTAATTTTGACCCCCAAAACCTAATTTGGCCCCAATACCCAAATTTTGACCAAAACCCTAATTTTAACCCAAAACCATAATTCGACCCAAAACCCTAATTCTAACATATTTTGGACCCAAAACCCTATTTTTAACTCAAAACCTTAATTCAAACCCTAAACCCTAATTTTGAACAAAACCCATTCCCAACCCTTTTTACCCCCCTTTACCCAACCATTTTACCAAACCTATCAAACCAAACCCTAATTTTGACCCAAAACCCAAATTTGGACCCAAAACCCTATTTTGACCCAAAACCCTAATTCTAACTTTTTTGACCCAAAACCCTATTTTTAACTCAAAACCCTATATTCAAACCCTAAACCCTAATTTTCACCCAAAACCCAAATTTGGACCCAAACCCTATTTTGACCCAAAACCCTAATTCTAACCCTATTTAGACCCAAAACCCTATTTTTAACTCAAAACCCTAATTCAAACCCCAAAGCCCTAATTTTGACCCAAACCCCCTAATTTGCCAAACCCTAATTTGACCCTAACCCTAATTTTAATGCAAAACCCTAATTCTAACCCTATTTTTGACCTTAAACACTATTTTGAACTCAAACCCTATTTCAAACCCTAAACCCTAATCTGACCCAAAACCTTAATTCTAACTCAAAACCCTAATTCTAACCCAAACCCTAATTCTAACCCCATTTTTGACCCAAAACCCTATTTTTAACTCAAAACCCTAATTCAAACCCTAAACCCTAATTTTGACCCAAAACCTAATTTTGACCCAAACCCCACCCCAAACCCTAATTTTAACCCAAACCCTAATTTTGACCCAAAACCCTAATTCTAAACCTATTTTTAACCCAAAACCCTATTTTAAACTCAAACCATATTTGAAATCCTAAACCTAATTTTGATCCTAAACCCTAATTTGACCCAAAACCCTAATTTTGACCCAACCTAATTTTAAGCCAAAACCCTAATTTTAAGCCCAAGCCCTGATTTTGACCCAAAACCCTAATTCTAACCGTATTTTTGACCCAAAACACCATTTTAAACTCAAAACCCTAATCCAAACTCTAAACCCTAATTTTGAACCGAAACCCAAAATTTGAGCCAGCACCCAAATTTTGACCCGAAACCCTAATTTTAAACCAAAACCCTATTTTTAAACAAAACCCTAAATATAACACCAAACCCTAATTTTGAACCAAAACCCTAATTCTAACCCTATTTTGACCCAAAACCACCCTATTTAAACTCAAAACCCTAATCCAAACCCTAAACCCTAATTTTGACCCAAAACCCAATTTGGACCCAATACCCAAAACCTATTTTTAACTCAAACCCTAATTCTAACTAATTTTTGACCCAAAACCCTATTTTTAACTCAAAACCTTAAATCAAACCCTAAACCCTAATTTTGACCCAAAACCCAAATTTTAACCCCAAACCCTAATTAACCAACCCTAATTTTACCCTTTTGACCCAAAACCCTAATTTTAACTCAAACCTAATTCAAACCCTAAACCCTATTTTGACCCAAAACCCTATTTTAACTCAAAACCCTAATTCCTACCCTAATTTTGACCCAAAACCCTAATTCTAACCCTATTTAACCCAAAACCCTCCAACTCAAAACCCTATTTAAACTCAAAACCCTAAACCCAAAACCCTAATTTTGACCCAAAACCCTATTTTTTACCCAAAACTAATCCAAACCATAAACCCTAATTTTGACCCAAAACCCTAATTTTGACCCAAAACCCTAGTTTTGACCCAAACCCCAATTCTAACCCTATTTAGACCCAAAAGCCTATTTTTAACTCAAAACCCTAATTCAAACCCTATACCCTAATTTTGACCCATAACCCTAATTTGGACCCAAAACCCAAATTTTGACCCAAAACCCCAATTTTAACCCAAACCCTAATTTTGACCCCAAACCCTAATTCTAAACCTATTTTTGACCCAAACCCTATTTTTAACTCGAAACCTAATTTGAAATCCTAAACCCTTGATCCTAAACCCTAAATTTGACCCACCATTTAACCAAACCCTAATTTTAAGCCAAAACCCTAATTTTAACCAAGCCTAATTTTGACCCAAAACCCTAATTCTAACGTATTTTGACCCTATTTTAAACTCAAAACCCTAATCCAAACCCTCCTATTTCCCCTAATTTGACCCAACCCAATTTGACCAAACCCTAATTTTGACAAAACCTAATTTTAACCCAAACCCTAATTTTAACCCAAAACCCTAATTTTGATCCAAAACCCTAATTTTAACTCAACCCTAATTTTCCACTATTTTTGACACTTTCACTTTTGACCAAAACCCTATTTTAACCCAAAACCTAATTTTGACCAAACCCTAATTTAACCAACCCTATTTAACCAACCTAATTCCCTACTAATTTTGACCCAAAACCCTATTTTTAACTCAAAACCTTAATTCAAACCCTAAACTCTAATTTTAACCCGAAACCCTAATTTTGATCTGAAACCCTAATTTTACCCAAAACCCTAATTCTAACCCTATTTCTGACCCAAAACCCTATTTTAAACCCAAAACCCTAATTCAAACCCTAAACCCTACCTATTTGCAACCTTTTGACCACCTTTTTCTTTCCTTTACCACTCCCCCAATCTGACCCAAACCCTAATTTTGACCCAAAACCCTAATTCTAACCCTATTTTGACCCAAACCCTATTTTTAACTCAAACCCTAATTCAAACCCTAAACCTAATTTTGACCCCAACCTAATTTGACCGAAACCCTAATTTGACAACCCTAATTTTACCCTAATTCTAACCCTATTTTGACCCAAAACCTATTTTAACTCAAACCCTATTTCAAACCCTAAACCCTAAATTTGACCCAAACCCTAATTCTAACTCAAAACCCTAATTTTAACCCAAAACCCTAATTCTAACCCCATTTTTGACGAAAACCCTATTTTTAACTCAAACCCTAACAAACCCTAAACCCTAATTTTGACCCATAACCCTAATTTGGACCCAAAACCATTTTGACCCACCTTACCCACCCTAATTTTGACCCAAAACCCTAATTCTAAACCTATTTTTGACCCAAAACCCTATTTTAAACTCAAACCATATTTGAAATCCTAAACCCTAATTTTGATCCTAAACCCTAAATTTGACCCGAACCCTAATTTTGACCGAATCCTAATTTTAAGCCAAAACCCTAATTTTAAGCCCAAGCCCTAATTTTGACCCAAACCTAATTCTAACAGTATTTTTGACCCAAAACACTATTTTAAACTCAAAACCCTAATCCAAACTCTAAACCCTAATTTTGATCCAAACCCAAAATTTGAGCCAAGACCCAAATTTTGACCCAAACCCTAATTTTAAACCAAAACCCTAATTTTACCCCAATTTAACCCAAAACCCTAATTTTGACCCAAAACCTAATCCTAACCCTATTTTTGACCCAAAATCCTTTTTAAACTCAAACCCTAATCCAAACCGTAAACCCTAATTTTGACCCAAAACCCAAATTTGGCCCACCCAAAACCTATTTTTAACTCAAACCCTAATTCTAAAGTATTTTTGACCCAAAACCCTATTTTTAACTCAAAACCTTAAATCAAACCCTAAACCCTAATTTTGACTCAAAACCCAAATTTGGGCCCAAACCCTATTTGACCCAAAACCCTAATTCTAACCGTATTTTGACCAAAACCCTATTTTTAACTCCACCATAATTGAAACCCTAAACACTAAATTTGACCCAAAACCCTAGTTTTGACCCAAAACCTTAATTCTAACCTTTAGACCCAAACCCTAATTCTAACCCTATTTAGACCCAAAACCCTATTTTTAACTCAAAACCCTATTTCAAACCCCAAACCCTAATCCCCCTCCAAACCCTAATTTTGACCCAAAACCCTTTTTTTACTCAAACCTACCAAACCCTAATTCAAACCCTAAACCCTAATTTTGACCCAAAACGCTAATTTTGACCCAAAACCCTAGTTTTGACCCTAACCCCAATTCTAACCCTATTTAGACCCAAAACCCTATTTTTAACTCAAAACCCTAATTCAAACCCTAAACCCTAATTTTGACCCATAACCCAAATTTTGACCCCAAACCCTAATTTTAACCCAAAGCCCTAATTTTGACCCAAAACCCTAATTCTAAACCTATTTTTGACCCAAAACCCTATTTTAAACTCGAAACCATATTTGAAATCCTAAACCCTTGATCCTAAACCCTAAATTTGACCCAAACCCCTAATTTTAAGCCAAAACCCTAATTTTAAGCCAGAGCCCTAGTTTTGACCCAAAACCCTAATTCTAACCGTATTTTTGACCCAAAACACTATTTTAAACTCAAAACCCTAGTCCAAACTCTAAAACCTAATTTTGACCAAACCCAAATTTGACCAAACCCCCACCAATTTTGACCAAAACCCTAATTTTAAACCAAAACCCTAATTTAACCCAAAACCCTAATTTTAACCCAAAACCCTAATTCTAACCCTATTTTTGACCAACAAACCTTTTTAACTCAAAACCCTAATCAAACCCTATTCCAAACCCTAATTTTAACCCAAAACCTAAATTCAACCCAATACCCAAATTTTGACCGAAAACACTAATTTTAACCCAAAGACATAATTTTGACCAAAAACCCTAATTCTAACAGTATTTTTGACCCAAAACCCTATTTTTAACTCAAAACCTTAAATCAAACCCTAAACCCTAATTTTGACTCAAAACCCAAATTTGGACCCAAAACCCTAGTTCTAACCGTTTTTTTGACCCAAAATCCTATTTTTAACTCAAAACCTTAATTCAAACCCTAAACCCTAATTTTGACCCAAAACCCAAATTTGGACCCAAAACCCTAGTTTTGACCCAAAACCCTAATTCTAACCCTATTTAGACCCAAAACCCTATTTTTAACTCAAAACCCTAATTCAAACCCCAAACCCTAATTTTGACCCAAAACCCATAATTTGACCCGTAACCCTAATTTTAATGCAAAACCCTAATTCTAACCCTATTTTTGACCTTAAACACTATTTTGAACTCAAAACCCTATTTCAAACCCTAAACCCTAAATCTGACCCAAAACCTTAATTCTAACTCAAAAACCCTAATTTTAACCCAAAACCCTAATCCTAACCCCATTTTTGACCGAAAACCCTATTTTTAACTCAAAACCCTAATTCAAATCCTAAACCCTAATTTTGACCCCCCTATTTGGACCCATAACCCAAATTTGACCAACCAATTTGACCCCAAACCCTAATTTTAACCCAAAGCCCTAATTTTGACCCAAAACCCTAATTCTAAACCTATTTTTGACCCAAAACCCTATTTTAAACTCGAAACCATATTTGAAATCCTAAACCCTAATTTTGATCCTAAACCCTAAATTTGACCCAGAACCCTAATTTTGACCCGAATCCCTAATTTTAAGCCAAAACCCTAATTTTAAGCCCAAGCCCTAATTTTGGCCCAAAACCCTAATTCTAACTATTTTTGACCCAAACACTATTTAAACTCCTATCCCAACCTTAACTAACCAAACCCAAATTTGACAACCCAATTTTTAACCAAAACCCTAATTTTACCCAAAAGCCTAATTTTAACCAAAACCCTAAATTTAACCCGAAGCCCTAATTTCGTCCCTAAACCCTAATTCTTGCCCTATTTTTGACCCAAATTCCTATTTTAAAAGCAATACCCTAATCAAACCCCTAAACCCTAATTTCGACCCAAAACCCTAATTTGGTCCCACCCAAAACCTTTTTTAACCCAACCCTAATTCAACTATTTTTGACCCAAAACCCTATTTTTAACTCAAAACCTTAAATCAAACCCTAAACCCTAATTTTGACTCAAAACCCAAATTTGGGCCCAAAACCCTAATTCTAACCGTATTTTTGACCCAAAAACCTATTTTTAACTCAAAACCTTAATTCAAACCCTAAACCCTAATTTTGACCCAAAACCCTAGTTTTGACTTAAAACCCTAATTTTAACCCTATTTAGACCCAAAACCCTAATTCTAACCCTATTTAGACCCAAAACCCTATTTTTAACTCAAAACCCTATTTCAAACCCCAAACCCTAATTTTGAACCAAAACCCTAATTTTGTCCCAAAACCCTATTTTTTTACTCAAAGCAATAATTAAAACCCTAAACCCTAATTTTGACCCAAAACCCAAATTTGGACCCAAAACCCTAGTTTTGACCCAATACCCCAATTCTAACCCTATTTAGACCCAAAACCCTATTTTTTAACTCAAAACCCTAATTCAAACCCTAAACCCTAATTTTGACCCATAACCCTAATTTTGACCCAAACCCTAATTTTGACCCAAAACCCTATTTTTAACCCAAACCCTAATTTTGACCCAAAACCCTAATTCTAAACCTATTTTTGACCCAAAACCCTATTTTAAACTCAAACCTTATTTGAAATCCTAAACCTTGATCCTAAACCTAAATTTACCACCCCCCTAATTTTAAGCCAAACCCTAATTTTAAGCAAGCCCTAGTTTTGACCCAAAACCCTAATTCTAACCGTATTTTTGACCCAAAACACTATTTTAAACTCAAAACCCTAGTCCAAACTCTAATACCTAATTTTGATCCGACACCCAAAATTTGAGCCAGCACCCAAATTTTGACCAGAAACCCTAATTTTAAACCAAAACCCTAAATTTAACCCAAAGCCCTAATTTTGATCCAAAACCCTAATTCTAACCCTATTTAGACCCAAAACCCTATTTTTAACTCAAAACCCTATTTCAAACCCCAAACCCTAATTTTGACCCAAAACCCTAATTTTGCCCCCATTTAACCCAAATTTTGACCCAAAACCCTAATTTAACCCAAAGCCCTAATTTTGACCCAAAACCCTAATTCTAATTTTTGACCCAAAACCCTATTTTTAACTCAAAACCTTAATTCAAACCCTAAACCCTAATTTTGACTGAAAACCCAAATTTGGACCCAAAACCCTAGTTTTGACCCAAAACCCTAATTCTAACCTTTTTTTGACCCAAAACCTTATTTTTAACTCAAAAACTAAATTCAAACCCTAAACCCTAATTTTGAGCCAAAACCCAAATTTGGACCCAAAACCCTAATTCTAACCCTATTTAGACCCAAAACCCTATTTTTAACTCAAAACCCTAATTCAAACCCCAAACCCTAATTTTGACCCTAAACCCATAATTTGACCGAAAAACCTAATTTTGACCCGTAACCCTAATTTTAATGCAAACACCTAATTATAACCCTATTTTTGACCTTAAACACTATTTTGAACTCAAAACCCTATTTCAAACCCTAAACCCTAAATCTGACCCAAAACCTTAATTCTAACTCAAAAACCCTAATTCTAACCCAAAACCCTAATTCTAACCCCATTTTTGACCGAAAACCCTATTTTTAACTCAAAACCCTAATTCAAATCCTTAAACCCTAATTTTGACCCATAACCTAATTTTGACCCAAACCCAAATTTTAACCCTAACCCTAATTTTAACCCAAACCCTAATTTTGACCCAAAACCCTAATTCTAACCCTATTTTTGACCCAAACCCTATTTTAAACTCAAACCATATTAAACCCTAAACCCTATTTTGACCTAAACCCTATTTTGACCAAAACCCTAATTTTGACCAATCCCTAATTTTAACAAACCCTAATTTTAACCCAAAACCCTATTTTACCCAAAACCCTAATTTCCAAACCCTTTTTAACCCTATCCAACCCCCTAATTCCAAACCTAATTCTAACCTATTTTGACCCAAACCCTATTTTTAACTCAAAACCCTAATTCAAACCCTAAACCCTAATTTTGAACCTAAACCTAATTTTAACCCAAAACCCAACCTATTTTAACTAACCCTTTTTAACCAAAACCCTATTTTAACCCAAAACCCTAATTAACCCAAACCCTAATTTTAACCAACCTAAACCCAAAACCCTAATTTTGACCCAAAACCCTAATTCTACCTATTTTTGACCCAAAACCCTATTTTAAACTCAAAACCCTAATCCAAACCCTAAACCCTAATTTTGACCCAAAACCCTAATTTTGACCCAAACCCAATTTTAACCCAAAACCCTAATTTTAACCCAAAACCCTAATTTTAACTCAAAACCCTAATTCTAACCCAAATTTTTGACCCAAAACCCTAATTTTAACTCAAAACCCTAATTCAAACCCTAAACCCTAATTTTGACCAAAACCTTTTGACCCAAAACCCTAATTAACCCAAACCCTAATTCTAAACCCTATTTTGACCCAAAACCCTATTTTTAACTCAAAACCCTAATTCAACCAACCCTAATTTGACCCAAAACCCTATTTTTAACCCAAAACCTAATTTTAACCCCAAACCCTAATTCAAACCCAAACCCTAATTTTGACCAAACCCTAATTTTAACCCAAAACCTTTTGACCCAAAACCCTAATTCAAACCCTATTTTGACCCAAAACCCTATTTTTAACTCAAAACCCTAATTTAACCCTAAACCCTATTTGACCCTAAACCCTAATTTAACAAAACCTAACCCAAAACCCTATTTTAACCCAAAACCCTAATTCTTAACCCAAAACCCTATTTTAAACTCACAAACCCTAATTTTACCCAAACCCTAATTTTAACCCAAAACCCTAATTTTAACCAAAACCCTAAAAACCCTAAACCCTAATTTTAACCCAAAACCCTAATTTTAACCCAAAACCCTAATTTAAACCCAAAACCCTAATTTTAACCAAAACCTATTTAACCAAAACCCTAATTTTAACCAAACCCAAAACCCTAATTTTAAACCCAAAACCCTATTTTGACCCAAACCCTATTTTAACCCAAACCTAAACCCTAATTTTGACCCAAAACCCTAATTTAAACCCAAAACCCTAATTTTAACCTTAAACCCTAATTTTAACCCAAAACCCTAATTTTGACCCAAAACCCTAACTTTTGACCCAAAACCCTATTTTAAACTCAAACCCTAATTCAAACCCTAAACCCTATTTTACCTAAAACCTAAATTTGACCCAAAACCTATTTCTAACCCTAATTTTGACCCGAAACCATAATTTTACCCAAAACCAAAATTCTAAACCGTAAACCCTAATTTTGACCCAAAACCCTAATTCTAAACCTATTTTTGACCCAAAACCCTATTTTAAACTCGAAACCATATTTGAAATCCTAAACCCTAATTTTTGACCCAAAACCCTAATTTTAACTCAAAACCTAATTTAAACCCAATCCCTAATTTTTAACCAAAACCCTAATTTTAACCCAAAACCCTAATTTTGACCTAAAACCCTAATTCTAACCCTATTTTTGACCCAAAAACCTATTTTTACCTCAAAAACCTAATTTTGACCCTAAACCCTAATTTTGACCCAAACCCTAATTTTGACCCAAAAGCCTATTTTTAACTCAAACCCTAATTCTAACCCTATTTTGACCCAAACCCTATTTTTAACTCAAAACCCTAATTCAAACCCTAAACCTATTTGACCCAAAACCCTAATTTTAACCCAAAACCCTAATAACAAACCTAATTTTACCCAAAATATTTAACCAAAACCTAATTTTAACTCAAAACCCTAACCTAACCAAATATTTGACCCAAAACCTAATTTTAACTAAACCCTAATTAAACAAACCCTAATTTAACCAAAACCTATTACCAAACCATTTTGACAAAACCTAATTAACCAAAACCCTATTTTAACTCAAACTACAAACCCTAAACATTTACAAAACCAATTTTGACCCAAAACCCTAATTTTAACCCAAACCCTAATCCTAACCTATTTGACCCAAAACCCTATTTTTAACTCAAACCCTAATTAAACCTAAACCTATAAACCAAATTGACCAAACCCTAATTTAAACCAATTACAACCCTAATTAACCCAACTACCCTATTTGACCCAAAACCTATTTTTAACTCAAAACCCTAATTCAAACCCTAAACCCTAATTTGACCTAAACCCAAATTTGACCAAACCCTAATTTTAACCAAACCCTAATTTAACCAAAACCCTAATTTAACCAAACCTAATCCAAACCCTATTAACCCATTTTAACTCAAAACCCTAATTCTAAACCTAATTTTGACCCCATTTTAACCAAACCCTAATTAAACCCAAAACCCTATTTTTAACCAAACTAAACCTAACCCTATTGACCCAACCCTATTTTTAACCCAAAACCCTAATTTTAACCAAAACCTATTTAAACAAAACCTAATTTTGACCCAAAACCCTAATTTTAACCCAAAACCCTAATTTACCCTAAACCCTAATTTTAACCAAACCCAAATTTTGACCAAAACCCTAATTTTAACCCAAAACCTAATTCTAATTTGATATTTTCTCAAACCCTAATTCACCCCCCACTTTTGACCCAAACCCTAATTCTAAACCTTTTGACCCAAAACCCTATTTTAAACTCAAAACCCTATTTTAAACAAACCAATTCCAAACCTAATTTTGACAAATTTCCAAACCCTAATTTTGACTCAAAACCTAATTTTAACCAAAACCTAATTTTAACCCAAGCCCTAATTTTAACCCAAAACCCTAATTCTCCTATTTTGACCCAAAACACTATTTTAAACTCAAAACCCTAATTCAAACTCTAAACCCTAATTTTCTAAACCCAATTTTGACCCAAAACCCTAATTTTGACCAAAATTTAAAACCTAATTTACCAAACCCTAATTTTAACCAAAACCCTAATTTTAACCCAAAGCCCTAATTTTGACCCAAAACCCTAATTCAAACCCTATTTTGACCCAAAACCCTATTTTAAACTCAAAACCCTAATTCAAACCTAAACCTAATTTTGACCCAAAACCCTAATTTTGACCCAAACCCTAAATTTAACTCAAAACCTTAATTTGGACCCAAAACCCTAATTTTGACCCAAAACCCTAATTTTAATCCAAAACCCTAATTCTAACCCTATTTTTGACCCAAAACCCTATTTTTAACTCAAAACCCTAATTCAAACCCTAAACCCTAATTTTGACCTAAGCCCAAATTTTGAGCCCAAACCCTAATTTTGACCCGAAACCCTAATTGTAACCATATTTTTGACCCAAAACCCTATTTTTAACTCAAAACCCTAATTCAAACCCCAAACACTAATTTTGACCATAAACCCTAAATTTGACCCAAGACCCTAATTCTAACCCTATTTTTGACCCAAAACCCTATTTTTAACTCAAAACCCTAATTCAAACCTAAACCCTAATTTTCCCTACCCAACTTACTCAAAACCCTAATTTTAACCTAAACCCAAATCCTAACCCTATTTTAACCCAAAACCCTAATTTTAACTCAAAACCTATTTCAAACCCATTCCAAAACCCTTTTTGACCCAAAAACCCTATTTTAACTCAAAAGCATAATTCAAACCCTAAACCCTAATTTTGACCAAAACCCAATTTTGACCCAAAACCCTATTTTGACCCAAAACCCAATTCTAACCCTATTTAACCCAAAACCCTATTTTTAACTCAAAACCCTAATTCAAACCCTAAACCCTAATTTTACCTATACCCTAATTTGGATCCCAAACACTAATTTTGACACCAACCCCTAATTTTAACCCAAACCCATAATTTTGACCCAAAACCCTAATTCTAAACCTAGTTTTGACCCAAAACCCTATTTTAAACTCGAAACCATATTTGAAATCCTACACCCTCATTTTGATCCTAAACCCTAAATTTGACCCAGATCCCTAATTTTGACCCGAATCCCTAATTTTAAGCCAAACCCTATCAGCCCTAATTTTGACCCAAAACCCTAATTCTAACCGTATTTTTGACCCAAAACACTATTTTAAACTCAAAACCCTAATCCAAACTCTAAACCCTAATTTTGATCCAAACCCAAAATTTGAGCCAACCCAAATTTTGACCCAAACCCTAATTTTAACCAAACCTAAATTTACACTCCCCTAATTTTGACCCAAACCTTAATTTTAACCCAAACTAATTTTGACCCAAAACCCTATTTTTTGACCCAAAACCTTTTTAACTCAAAACCCTAATAAACCTAAACCTAATTTTGACTCAAAACCCAATTTACCCACAAATTTTGACCCAAAACCCTAATTTTAACCCAACATAATTTTGACCCAAAACCCAAATTCCAAACTTTTTTGACCCAAAACCCTATTTTAACCCAAAACCTTTTTCTCAAACCCTAATTCAAACCCCAAACCCTAATTTTGCCAACCCAAATTTGGACCCATAACCCTAATTTTAATCCAAAACCCTAATTCTAACTTTTGACCCAAAACCCTATTTTTAACTCAAAACCCTAATTCAAACCCTAAACCCTAATTTGACCCAAAACCCAAATTTTGACTCAAACCCCTAATTTTAACCCAAAACCCTAATTCTAACCCTATTTGACCCAAAACCCTATTTTTAACTCAAAACCCTATTTCAAATCCCAAACCCTAATTTTGACCCAAAACCCTAATTTTGACCCGAAACCCTAATTTTGACTCGAAACCCTAATTTTAACCCAAAACCCTAATTCTAACCCTATTTTTGACCTAAACCCTATTTTTAACTCAAACCCTATTTCAACCCTAACCCACCCCCCAAACCCTAATTTAACTCAAAACCCTAATTTTAACCCAAAACCCTAATTCTAACCCCATTTTTGACCGAAAACCCTATTTTTAACTCAAAACCCTAATTCAAACCCTAAACCCTAATTTTGACCCAAACCTAATTTGACCAACCCATTTTACCCAAACCCTAATTTTAACCCAAACCCTAATTTTACCTCAAAACCCTAATTCCTAAACCTAATTTTGACCCACCCCCAAACCCTATTTTAAACTCAAAACCATATTTGAAATCCTAAACCCTAATTTTGATCCTAAACCCTAATTTTGACCCAGAACCCTAATTTTAAGCCAAAACCCTAATTTTAAGCCAAGCCCTAATTTTGACCCAAAACCCTAATTCTAACCGTATTTTTGACCCAAAAAACCTATTTTAAACTCAAACCCTAATCCAAACTCTAAACCCTAATTTTGCAACCAAAATTTTGACCAAAACCCAATTTTGAACCAAAACCCTAATTTTGACCCTAAACCCTTATTTTAACCCAAAATCCTAAATTTAACCCAAAACCCTAATTTTGACCCAAAACCCTAATTCTAACCCTATTTTTGACACAAAATCCTATTTTTAAATCAAAACCCTAACCAAACCCCAAACCCTAATTTTGACCCAAAACCCCAAATTTTCCCAATACCCAAAACCTATTTTTAACTCAACCCTAATTACTATTTTGACCCAAACCCTATTTTTAACTCAAAACCTAAATTCAAACCCTAAACCCTAATTTTGACTCCTAAACCCAAATTTGAACCAAAACCCTAATTTTAACCCAAAACCCTAATTCTAACCGTATTTTTGACCCAAAACCTATTTTTAACTCAAAACCTTAATTCAAACCCTAAACCCTAATTTTGACCCAAAACCCTATTTTACCCAAAACCCTAATTCTAACCCTACCATTTTAGACCCAAAACCCTAATTCTAACCCTATTTAGACCCAAAACCCTATTTTTAACTCAAAACCCTATTTCAAACCCCAAACCCTAATTTTGACAAACCCATTACCCAAACCCTATTTTACCCCCACCCTTTTTTTACTCAAAACCAATAATTCAAACCTAAACCTAAACCCTAATTTTGACCCTAAACCCTAATTTTGACCCAAAACCCTAGTTTTGATCCAAAACCCCAATTCTAACCCTATTTAGACCCAAAACCCTATTTTTTAACTCAAAACCGTAATTCAAACCCTAAACCCTAATTTTGACCCAAAGCCCAAATTTTGACCCAAAACCCAAATTTCGACCCTAAACCCAAATTTTAACCAAAAGCCCTAATTTTGACCCTAAACCCTAATTCTAAAACTATTTTTGACCCTAATCCCTATTTTAAACTCTAAACCATATTTGAAATCCTAAACCCTTGATCCTAAACCTAAAACCCATTTGACCCAAATCCCTAATTTTAAGCCAAAACCCAAATTTTAAACCCAAGCCCTAGTTTTGACCCAAAACCCTAATTCTAACCGTATTTTTGACCCAAAACACTATTTTAAACTCAAAACCCTAGTCCAAACTCTAAACCCTAATTTTGATCCGAAACCCAAAATTTGAGCCAAGACCAAATTTTGACCAAACCCTAATTTTAAACCAAAACCCTAAATTTAACCAAAGCCCTAATTTTGATCCAAAACCCTAATTTTAACCCAAACCCTATTTTTGACCCAAAATCCTAATTTTAACTCAAAACCCTAATTACCAAAACCCAACCCATTTTGACCCAAAACCCTAATTTTAACCAAAACCCTAAATCAAACCAAAACCCTAATTTTGACTAAAACCCAATTTGGACCCAAAACCCTATTTTTAACTCAAAACCCTAATTTTAACCCAAAAACCCTAATTTTTGAAAACCCAAATTTACCCAAAACCCTATTTTCCAAAACCCTAATTCTAACATTTTTTGACACAAAACCCTATTTTTAACTCAAAACCTTAAATCAAACCCTAAACCCTAATTTTGACGCAAAACGCAAATTTGGACCCAAAACCCTAGTTTTGACCCAAAACCCTAATTCTAACCGTATTTTTGACCCAAAACCCTATTTTTAACTCAAAACCTTAATTCAAACCCTAAACCCTAACACCCAAAACCCAAATTCGGACCCAAAACCCTAATGTTCACCCAAAACCCTAATTCTAACCCTATTTAGACCCAAAACCCTATTTTTAACTCAAAACCCTAATTCAAACCCCAAACCCTAATTTTGACCCTAAACCCATAATCCCCTACCAAAAACCTAATTTTGACCCGTAACCCTAATTTTGACCCAAAACCCTAATTCTAACCCTATTTTTGACCTTAAACACTATTTTGAACTCAAAACCCTATTTCAAACCCTAAACCCTAAATCTGACCCAAAACCTTAATTCTAACTCAAAAACCCTAATTTTAACCCAAAACCCTAATTCTAACCCCATTTTTGACCGAAAACCCTATTTTTAACTCAAAACCCTAATTCAAATCCTAAACCCTAATTTTGACCCATAACCCTAATTTGGACCCAAAACCCAAATTTTGACCCCAAACCCTAATTTTAACCCAAAGCCCTAATTTTGACCCAAAACCCTAATTCTAAACCTATTTTTGACCCAAAACCCTATTTTAAACTCGAAACCATATTTGAAATCCTAAACCCTAATTTTGATCCTAAACCCTAAATTTGACCCAGAACCCTAATTTTGACCCGAATCCCTAATTTTAAGCCAAAACCCTAATTTTAAGCCCAAGCCCTAATTTTGACCCAAAACCCTAATTCTAACCGTATTTTTGACCCAAAACACTATTTTAAACTCAAAACCCTAATCCAAACTCTAAACCCTAATTTTGATCCGAAACCCAAAATTTGAGCCAGCACCCAAATTTTGACCTGAAACCCTAAATTTAAACCAAAGCCCTAATTTTAAGCAAACCTAAATTTAACCCAAACCCTAATTTTGACCCAAAACCTAATTCTAACCCTATTTTTGACCCAAAATCCTTTTTTTAAACTCAAAACCCTAAACCAAACCGTAAACCCTAATTTTGACCCAAAACCCTAATTTGGTCCCAATACCCAAAAACCTATTTTTAACCAACCCTAATTCTAACAGTATTTTTGACCCAAAACCCTATTTTTAACTCAAACCCTTAAATCAAACCCTAAACCCTAATTTTGACTCAAAACCCAAATTTGGACCCAAAACCCTATTTTTAACTCAAAACCTTAATTCAAACCCTGAACCCAAATTTTGACCCAAAACCCTAGTTTGGACCCAAAACCCTAGTTTTGCCCCAAAACCCTAATTCTAACCCTATTTAGACCCAAAACCCTATTTTTAACTCAAACCCTATTTCAAACCCCAAACCCTAATTTTGACCCAAAACCCTATCCAACCAACCAAAACCCTATTTTTAACTCAAACATAATTCTAACCCTAAACCCTAATTTTGACCCAAAACCCAAATTTGGACCCAAAACCCTAGTTTTGACCCAATACCCCAATTCTAACCCTATTTAGACCCAAAACCCTATTTTTTAACTCAAAACCCTAATTCAAACCCTAAACCCTAATTTTGACCCAAACCCTAATTTTGACCCAAAACCCTATTTTTAACTCAACCATAATTCT
>JAUPTC010000027.1:157559-273395 GCA_030762895.1 Sophora flavescens
CATAATTTGATCCCAAAACCTAATTTTGACCCGTAAACCTAATTTTAATGCAAAACCCTAATTCTAACCCCATTTTTGACCCAAAACCCCAATTTAACCTCAAAACCCTATTTCAAACCCCAAACCCTAAATCTGACCCAGAACACTTATTTTGACCCGAAACCCTAATTTGAAGCCAAAAACCTAATTCTATCCTTATTTTTGACCCAAAACCCTATTTTTAACTCAAAACCTTAATTCAAACCCTAAACGCTAATTTTGACCCTAAACCCAAATTTGGACCCCAAACCCTAATTCTAACCCTATTTCGACACAAAACCCTATTTTAAAATCAAAACCCTAATTCAAACCCTAATCCCTTATATTGATCCTAAACCTTAAATTTGACCAGGAACCCTAGTTTTTCCCAAAACCCTAATTCTAACCCTAAACCCTAATTTTGACCCAGAACCGTAATTTTGACCTATAACCCAAAATTTTAACCCCAAACCCAAATTTTAATCCAAAAACCTAATTTTAACCCAAGGCCCTAATGTTAACCCAAAACCCTAATTCTAACCCTATTTTTGACCCAAAATCCTTTTTTAACTCAAAACCCTAATTCAAACCCTCAAACCTAATTTTGACCCTGAACCAAAAATTTGACCCGAAACCCTAATTTTTACCTGAAACCCTAATTTTACCCAAAGCGTTAGTTTTGACATAGAACCCTAATTTTAACCCAAAGCCCTAATTTTGACCTAAAACCGTAATTCTAACCCTACTTTTGACCCAAAACCCTATTTCAAACCATAAACCCTAATTTTGACCCTAAACCCTAAATTTGACCCCAAACCCTAATTCTGACCCCAAACCCTAATTTTACCCAAAACCCTAATTCTAACCTTATTTTTGACCCAAAACCCTATTTTTAAGTCAACATTAATTCAAACCCTAAACCCTAATTTTGACCCAAAACCCTAATTCTAACCCTATTTTGACCCAAAACCCTATTTTAAACTCAAAACCCTAATTCAAAACCTAAACCCTAATTTTGAACCTAAATCATAAATTTTAACCAGAACCGTAATTTTTCCCAAAACCCTAATTCAAACCCTATTTTTTACACAAAATCCTATTTTAAAGGTAAAACCAAATTCAAACCCTAAACCCTAATTTGGACCCTAAACCCTAAATTTGACCCAGAACACTAATTTTGACCCAAAAGCCTAATTCTAACCCTAATTCAAACCCTAAACCCTAATTTTGACTAAGAACCCTAATTTTGACACGAAACCGTAAATTTTAACCCGAAACCATAATTTTAACCCTAATTTGGACCCAAAACCCGATTTTTAACACAAAACTCTAATTCAAACCCTGACCCAAAACCCTAATTTTGACCCTAAACCCTAAATATGACCTAGAACCCAAATGTTGAGCCAAAAACCCAATTTTAAACTCAAAACCTAATTCAAACCCTAAACCCTATTTTGGACCCTAAATTTGACCCAGAACCCTAATTTGGAATAGAAACCCTAATTTTACCCAAAAGTCTGATTCTAACCTAAAACCCTAATTTTGACCCAGAACCCTAATTTTGACCAGAAACACTAGATTTTAAATTAAAACCCTAATTTTAACCCAAAACCCTAAATTTAACCCAAAGCCCAAATTTTGACCCTAAACCCTAATTCTAACCCTATTTTTGACCCAAAATCCTATTTTTAGCTCAAAACCCTAATTCAAACCCTATACCCTAATTTTGACCCTAACCACAAAATTTGACCCCGAAACCACAATTTTAACCCGAAACCCTAATTTAAACCATAAACCCTAATTTTGACCCTAAACCCATAATTTGACCCCAAAACCTAATTTTGACCCGTAACCCTAATTTTAATGCAAACCCCTAATTCTAACCCCATTTTTGACCCAAAACCCCAATTTAACCTCAAAATCCTATTTCAAACCCCAAACCCTAAATCTGACCCAGAACCCTTATTTTGACCCGAAACCCTAATTTGAAGCCAAAAACCTAATTCTATCCTTATTTTTGACCCAAAACCCTATTTTTAACTCAAAACCTTAATTCAAACCCTAAACTCTAATTTTGACCCTAAACCCAAATTTGGACCCCAAACCCTAATTCTAACCCTATTTCGACACAAAACCCTATTTTAAAATCAAAACCCTAATTCAAACCCTAATCCCTTATATTGATCCTAAACCTTAAATTTGACCAGGAACCCTAATTTTTCCCAAAACCCTAATTCTAACCCTAAACCCTAATTTTGACCCAGAACCGTAATTTTGACCTATAACCCTAAATTTTAACCCCCAAACCCAAATTTTAATCCAAAAACCTAATTTTAACCCAAGGCCCTAATTTTGACCCAAAACCCTAATTCTAACACAATTTTTGACCCAAAATCCTTTTTTCAATCATAACCCTAATTCAAACCCTCAAACCCAATTTTGACCCTGAACCAAAATTTTCACCCGAAACCCTAATTTTTACCTGAAACCCTAATTTTACCCAAAGCGTTAGTTTTGACATAGAACCCTAATTTTAACCCAAAGCCCTAATTTTGACCTAAAACCTTAATTCTAACCCTACTTTTGACCCAAAACCCTATTTCAAACCATAAACCCAAATTTTGACCCAAAACCCTAAATTTGACCCCAAACCCTAATTCTGACCCCAAACCCTAATTTTACCCAAAACCCTAATTCTAACCTTATTTTTGACCCAAAACCCTATTTTTAACTCAAAACATTAATTCAAACCCTAAACCATAATTTTGACCCAAAACCCTAATTCTAACCCTATTTTGACCCAAAACCCTATTTTAAACTCAAAACCCAAATTCAAAACCTAAACCCTAATTTTGAACCTAAACCATAAATTTTAACCAGAACCGTAATTTTTCCCAAAACCCTAATTCAAACCCAATTTTTTACACAAAATCCTATTTTAAAGGTAAAACCTAATTCAAACCCTAAACCCTAATTTGGACCCTAAACCCTAAATTTGACCCAGAACCCTAATTTTGACCCAAAAGCCTAATTCTAACCATAAACCCTAATTTTGACAAAGAACACTAATTTTGACAAGAAACCGTAAATTTTAACCCCAAACCGTAATTTTAACCCTAATTTGGACCCAAAACCCGATTTTTAACACAAAACTCTAATTCAAACCTTGACCCAAAACCCTAATTTTGACCCTAAACCCTAATTATGACCCAGAACCCAAATGTTGAGCCAAAAACCAAATTTTAAACTCAAAACCTAATTCAAACCCTAAACCCTATTTTGGACCCTAAATTTGATCCATAACCCTAATTTGGAATAGAAACCCTAATTTTACCCAAAAGTCTGATTCTAACCTAAAACCCTAATTTTGACCCAGAACCCTAATTTTGACCAGAAACATAGATTTTAAATTAAAACCCTAAATTTAACCCAAAACCCTAAATTTAACCCAAAGCCCCAATTTTGACCCAAACTCTAATTCTAACCCTATTTTTGACCCAAAATCCTATTTTTAACTCAAAACCCTAATTCAAACCCTATACCCTAATTTTGACCCTAAACACAAAATTTGACCCCGAAACCACAATTTTAACCCAAAACACTAATTCTAACCCTATTTCTGACCCAAAAACCTATTTTTAACTCAAAACCCTAATTCAAACCCAAAACCCTAACTTTAACCCAAAGCCCTAAATTTTGACCCAAAACCGTAAATTTAACCCATAACCCTAATTTTAATGAAAAACCCTAATCTAACCCAATTTTTGACCCAAAACCCAATTTTAAACTCGAAACCCTATTTCAAATCCTAAACCCTAAATCTGACACAACCCTAATTTTGACCCGAAACCCTAATTTTAAACAAAACCCTAATTCTAACTATTTTTGACCCAAAACCCTATTTTAAATTCAAACCCTAAACCCTAATTTTGTCCCAAAACCCTAATTCTAACCCTATTTTGACCCAAATCCCAATTTTTAACTCAAAACCCTAATTCAAACCCTAAACCCTAATTTTGACCCTAAACCCATAATTTGACCCCAAAACCTAATTTTGACCCGTAACCCTAATGTCAATGCAAAACCCTAATTCTAACCCCATTTTTGACCCAAAACCCCATTTTAAACTCAAAACCCTATTTGAAACCCCAAACCCTAAATCTGACCCAGAACCCTTATTTTGACCCGAAACCCTAATTTGAAGCCAAAAACCTAATTCTATCCTTATTTTTGACCCAAAACCCTATTTTTAACTCAAAACCTTAATTCAAACCCTAAACTCTAATTTTGACCCTAAACCCAAATTTGGATCCCAAACCCTAATTCTAACCCTATTTCGACACAAAACCCTATTTTAAAATCAAAACCCTAATTCAAACCCTAATCCCTTATATTGATCCTAAACCTTAAATTTGACCAGGAACCCTAATTTTTCCCAAAACCCTAATTCTAACCGTAAACACTAATTTTGACCCAGAACCGTAATTTTGACCTATAACCCTAAATTTTAACCCCAAACCCAAATTTTAATCCAAAAACCTAATTTTAACCCAAGGCCCTAATTTTAACACAAAACCCTAATTCTAACCCTATTTTTGACCCAAAATCCTTTTTTAACTCAAAACCCTAATTCAAACCCTGAAACCTAATTTTGACCCTGAACCAAAAATTTGACCCGAAACCCTAATTTTTACTTGAAACCCTAATTTTACCCAAAGCGTTAGTTTTGACATAGAACCCTAATTTTAACCCAAAGCCCTAATTTTGACCTAAAACCGTAATTCTAACCCTACTTTTGACCCAAAACCCTATTTCAAACCATAAACCCTAAATTTGACCCCAAACCCTAATTTTGACCCCAAACCCTAATTTTACCCAAAACCCTAATTCTAACCTTATTTTTGACCCAAACCCCTATTTTTAACTCAAAACATTAATTCAAACCCTAAACCCTAATTTTGACCCAAAACCCTAATTCTAACCCTATTTTGACCCAAAACCCTATTTTAAACTCAAAACCCTAATTCAAAACCTAAACCCTAATTTTGAACCTAAACCATAAATTTTAACCAGAACCGTAATTTTTCCCAAAAGCCAAATTCAAACCCTATTTTTTACACAAAATCCTATTTTAAAGGTAAAACCTAATTCAAACCCTAAACCCTAATTTGGACCCTAAACCCTAAATTTGACCCAGAACACTAATTTTGACCCAAAAGCCTAATTCTAACCCTAATTGAAACCCTAAACCCTAATTTTGACAAAGAACCCTAATTTTGACACGAAGCCGTAAATTTTAACCCCAAACCGTAATTTTAACCCTAATTTGGACCCAAAACCCGATTTTTAACACAAAACTCTAATTCAAACCTTGACCCAAAACCCTAATTTTGACCCTAAACCCTAAATATGACCCAGAACCCAAATGTTGAGCCAAAAACCCAATTTTAAACTCAAAACCTAATTCAAACCCTAAACCCTATTTTGGACCCTAAATTTGACCCAGAACCCTAATTTGGAATAGAAACCCTAATTTTACCCAAAAGTCTGATTCTAACCTAAAACCCTAATTTTGACCCAGAACCCTAATTTTGACCAGAAACACTAGATTTTAAATTAAAACCCTAATTTTAACCCAAAACCCTAAATTTAACCCAAAGCCCAAATTTTGACCCAAAACCCTAATTCTAACCCTATTTTTGACCCAAAATCCTATTTTTAACTCAAGTTAGAGAATACTTATTCATAATTCGTCCTTTTACCTAGTCGTCAGAAATCTAGACGGTAACACGAACCTCCACACAACGTTGGTGCTTCACAAGGAAAACACTCGATCTAACAAACAATTCAGACCACCGATCGAACTCGTTTCAATCTTTGTAGGCAACATCCTACACAAAAGAACAGAGATCTGACCGTATCCAGAAACTAGATCAATCAAAAATCAATGTCCTTTGCTAACCATAAACCTAGAATATTTCCAGGGAACATTCCCGGAAAACCCTTTACACAAGCACCTTGTTTCGAATGTCTGACGCGATTCACAAGGATAATTGAATGTCATATTCGAACCCAAGTAACATTCAAGATCTACGGTCTCCGAGGACATAAAACCCTTGGAAAAACCATCAACAAAACATATATATGTGCGTCAACACAGATTGCTTCAACAAGAAACAATTCAAACAAGAACCAACCAGAGATCACACAACAAAAACTTAACATACCTATTCCCCAAAGATCCCGAAAGACTCGACCAGCTCTGATACCACCTTGTAACACCCTCCCTTGGGCATTACCTTCTAAACACGTGCAGAAATAAAATTAAAAGATAATTTGCTGGTGCTTTCGGAAAATAACTTATATAAGTACATAAGTGTCTGAAATTGGGTATAAAATTTTTGTCACGACTCCACACCTAAGCCATAATCGACACACAAACTTACTATCATAGCATGGCAAGCCTATTTAATTTAAAGGATATACTTAAATACAAGATAGTAGTTTTATAAAAATTTCGACAGAGTCTCCTCTGTAATTCGGACATCCTAGATAAAATAACACCTGTTAAAATGATTACATTTTCACTCCAGAATTCTTGTTACACTAAATTCAACCAGGCATCAATACATAAAAATAATAGTTATAGCCATAAGCTTTACAAAACCAAAAGAAATAGCTTAGATTTTCATTCAAAAGATAGGCTCTCCGGGCCATAAACATTCCATTATAAAATAAAGGCTCTCTGAGCCAAACTCGTACATACTATCAAAATAATCTAAGTCTCAACCCTAAGCTGGTCGTTCTAAAAGTTATTCCGCAAGTAATACCTCATCAAGCAACTAGATCTAAGTCTCTGAGTGACTTAGAAAGACTTCTCTGCACCATCTGTGTTAAAGTACCCAGGGTACAATATCGAACTAGAAGAATCCTGAAATGTGTGTGTAAGGGTGAGACGCCAATATATGGTTTTAACCCGATAACTAAATGCTCGACATCACATAACACATATACATTTACCACACGAGCATTTATAAGCTAATAGTTTATCAGTGGGTTTAACACCCCAAACATCATCCATAAAATTATGCATGACACTTCTATTCATCATCTAATTTTCGTCCTAATCTCATGAGATATCCCAACATCATATGAGTTGATCAGACTCCATAGCCACACTGGCTAACTTGGGCAACTGCCAACAGGTGCGCAACCTCTTCCCATCTTAAAAACAAAGGCATATACAGCCAGGCACACACAAGGCCAAACACATTGCTAATGTCCACAACCAGTGGCACTATACCATTAGCAAGTAAGATGGGGTCCCATGTCCTCCCTAGGCACATGAGATAAATGCATATCGTAATTACCTTCAGCCGCTGGTAATTAATGTATTAAACCACAAATCGCAGACACGTCTGCCAAATGCATGCATAACACTTTTGTTTTGTTCTTTCCTTTGTGTTCAATCTTTCCCTTGCCGAAGCTCAAAATGGCTTACGACTCACATAGTTTTAAAACACTTTTTAAAACTTCCATTACAACACAGGACCTTACTGTCCGTAAAACTTTTATCAAATCATAGGACCTCACAGTCCATAAAACTTTCATCAAAACATAGGACCTCACTGTCCATAAAACCTTTATCAAAACATAGGACCTCACAGTCCAAGTGCTCAATCACGATACCTCTCGACCGGTGCACCAGTCTTAGGTTCGTGGCACTAGAAACATCTTCAATGTTTCATTACAGTATATCTCATGTATACAATATAGGCCCTCAAAGTCCAAATGACCGAGTCCATCACAATACAGAACCTTAGTACCCCGACATCTCGGTTACTAAGTTCCACACCACTTTTAACACTAAATCAGTTTTGCTTTCATAAATTCTTTTTCCAAAAATTGGAAATTCATCAATAAAATCCTTAAATAATAAAACTTGGTTTTCACAAATATGAGTCACTTGAGGTTTTAAATTCCTTAAAATATGTACTGCCGTTTCAAAATACTTGCCTTCTACGATTTTCCAAATCTGTCATCACTCTTTTCCAAATCATTCATCAATTATCACTTTTAAAGCTTCTTAAGCCAATACTTAACTTTTTCCACTGAAAACACTTTCTAAAATCATCATTAACTTCTTTTCAACAATTAATTTAATAAAATAACTTTGTATAATACTACAAACTTTCTTACATAAGAATTAGCAGTACTTAAACATTTTCACAATTTCGCTCTCATTGTGACTCAAGTTATTTTTACACTAATAAATCATCATCATCAAAAATCCTTATTTTTCCAAAATAATACTTTTCACCACTATTATATTCCAACGTTTCCCATAAAACATTGAATATAATTTACACATCTTATTAAAGCTTTTATCTGATTAGTCGGTTGTGCACTGACCACAGTCAGGCTTCTCAAACAACACTCACAAGCAACATTCAACAACAAACCACTAGACAGATCATGTACCATAGCAATATCATATTCAAATAAATAATTTAAAACAGATCAAACACTGATACTCAGATATACAACACAACATAAACCACATAATCAGATAACCACAACCACATCAATTATACAGAATACACAACAAGCAAATGGTCAACAAGCAAATGGTTATTGAGAAAAATCCATCAGGCAAGCTCCCCTTACCTTTGAAGACAAGTGAAGGATCCTCGTCCTAGTGCCCACGTTAGCTCATATCTACTCCATCAAGCAAGCATAGCCATGTCCAAACGTCTCAGAGAGTAAATCCAACAACGCGCAACAACCAGAAATCAAGAAATCAATTACACATGATCAAACACACATTCTAACTTGATCTAAACACTTAATCTAATTACAAACAAGGTTATTTTTAAAGAAAATCATGTTTGAAGCTCACGCTTCCCAATACCCTTTAAGTAAACTTTGTTTTGATTAAAAGATCTTGAAAAAGAACTTTGGAAATCATCCATTAAGAGTTCTAATTGCACTAAATCATAATTAATTTCATAAAAACATACCCAAATTTAAATCAAATTAAATTGGGGTTTTAGGGCTCCTTATTAAAATTTAGGGAAAACTCATAATAATGAAATTGGTTTAGGGAAACACAAATTCACAGTCCCAATCTCATAAAACAACCTTAAATTTCAAGATTAAAATCTGAAATCAAAGGGTTAGGGTTAGGATTTCAAATCAGATTTTGGGATTTCTTGAAATTAGGCAAAGTGAAATGAGAAAATCACTCACCCAACTAAGAGGAAGAAGGAGATGGTGGTTATAGGATGATCCGGCGCGGTGGAGGCGACTGAGGACGGCGGCGGCACGACATCAACAGTGGTTGAATGTTTCTTGAACACTCTTGACCAAAAGAACATGGGTAAGTTTCAAGGAAAAGAGAATGGAATCTCAAACTAACCAAAAAGGAAGTTGAAATCACCTTGAACCGTGGCTAGAAACTCCTCTTCGCGGCGGACATGGCGTCAGACGGCGGAGCAGAGGTCAAGCCGTGTTGGAGACGAGCTGGGTCGCAGCTGTCTCCTCCTCCTCATGCGGCACGTTCGATGGCGGTGCAGGGGCGGCGGTCGCGCGGCTGCTTCAAGGAAGGAAGGAATGTGAGTTTGGGGGGAGGAAGAAGATGATGTGAGGAGGAAGAAGAAGAAAAGAGAATAAAGGAAGAAAGAAAGAAGAAAAGAGAAAGAAACAGAGAAAGAAAAGAGAAACAGAGAGAGAACGTCGAGAATGAGAGAGAGAAAAGTGAGGATGCTTAGTTTTTAAGCTAATTATTTAGTGATAGGTACAAAATGAGTGATAAATATTAGGCCTAAAATAAACATGTTTTTACTTTTTAGAATCTAAAAATAAAGATTGATAAAGATATGATTTCGAAATTCAAATTAGAGTAAAGATTAATAATTGAACTGATCCACTAAGAAAATACTCGGTCCAAAATTTAATCTCCGATAAATGTCAAACCAAAATATTTTTAACTCTAAAATTAAATAGAATAGGAATATGAAAATATTTTTCTCTTAATCATACTATTTAAAATATTTTTCTGTACTGGTATAATAGTGACAATAACATAAATTATTGTCTATTAAAAGTGCATTCACTGAAATAAGTCAGTGCTAACGCGCCTAATAAAATAATTTGAAGAGAGTAATTTAATTACTCAGACTAAACCACCTAACATAATAAACATAAACATCCAAATAAAATAATTAATCCTAGGTGTAAAAACTAGGGTGTTACATTACTACCCCTCTTAAAAAAATTTCGTCCTCGAAATTTCGTAGCTTAAAACTAAACAGGATGTTGTAATCATACCTTAACTCTAAAATCTTGCTTTGTATTTCCCGTCGCTCATTCCTTTCATCTATAACACTATAACAGGATCAATTCTTATGCCATTCTATTTATCTCCACTACCTTTGATATTTCATCTGAGTCTATTACACTTCAAAGAACAAAATCAATGCTTAATCTCTTCATTTAACTTTCTCAATACAAATCCATTAGGAAAAACTTTCTCCAATATCTAACTTTCACAGCTAACATCAAAACTAATACTATCTTTACCATAACATCAATTAACCTTCTACTCAAGAGATGCAATCATAATCTTAGTCCATTTGGGCTTAGTCTTCTCTTCTAGTCGTATCAAATTTACACTTTTCAAGTCTCCAATGAAAACGTCATAACATTCCTGAATTGCACATGATAAACTTTGCTCCAAGAACCTAAGAAATTCAATCTTATTGAAATTGAATCTTACCACATCCCACATAGTCCGTTCTCCTCTTAATTCCTCTCGAATCTTTTGCCTACTTCTAATTCATATCCTTCATTTGCCTCTCATTTTCAATTTAATTCTCAATCCCCATTAGTATCCCTGATTTAAGAAATTTCATATGCACCTTTACCCTATTGTCCAAGGAAAATACACAACTTCTAACAATTCCTTCATCTAAAGGCAGGGCTCCATCACTTATGCAAGGAAATGCTTGTATCGTATATGCCCCTATCTTATTTATATGCAGCCGAGAAAAGATATTATAAAACAGAGTTTCTCTAAGGTCATTACCCCTAAGAGTTGCACCAAAACAAAGCCAAGAAATCCAGGTGAACGCTCCCCAATGGCAATCTTGAATTAAAAAAATGTCCAGTTTCTACTATGGATCATCAACCACATTTTTACCAAAATAAGACCTCAAAGATTATAAACATTTCGTCATAGCTTATTACACTCGAAAGACATAATCAAAACTTAATCACTTCTTGCCTCCAAATTTGTCTGCTAGCAAAACTTTTTCAACACCTTATCCTCACAACGAACATCAAGTTCAACACTAAGTTTTACCCCATCATACATCAACTTCAACTCAAAGTATACCATTGTTGTCTTAGTTTCCTTTGTACATATTCCACCACTCCAAATTATAGCATAGTCATTCATTTCAATCTTAAAGAATACGATTACATTCCTCCATGCAACTACAACCAAAAGGAACCACTTCAGTTTGAATTATCCAAAATCATAATTCTTAAACTTTTCTAACAACTTAGTTTCACTCAAGAACTTCTCTTTACTAATTCCATTCAACTTAAGGAAAACTACCATATATATTTTTCCGTTAATCCTCGGACTCACTAAGTCAATATTAACCATAAATATTGATCACAACTCTAAATTCCTTTAATGATATATCTACCTTGATCATGATAAGATCCATTGTAATCATCTCACTCAATAATGTTGAACTTAAGGGTTCTCATAATACCATTCACATATATATATATATATATATATATATATATATATATATATATATATATATATATATTAACGAAGCTCCTATTAACTATGGTTGTCCTATCATAGAAATGACAAAAATTTAGGTACCACACTATCTCCCAGCTAACCTGCTAAAGATAGGTCACCTCATTCCTTATCCATCCCACTAAGGATGATCAGCTGGACTTAGTCTCAACTTAGTCCTCAACACTTAAAGTAAACTTAACCAACACACTTTGATAAACTTCTGTTTTTCATCTGAAACAACACTTGAATATACACTATGAAGTTTGAACAATTCTCTGATATACTATTTGGTTCACTAACTCTGCTTGTGGATCTTAACTCGTAAGAAGGGTGTAGACTTCACCAGTCGATCAACGATCACTTAAATTCAAACAAGACTCGTACAGGTCTTCAGAAAACTCATAACAAAGATTGAAGGAATTCCAACATCTCAACAAGGAAGGTCTCAATTGTACATCTTGATGTAGAGACATTCAACTCACGACTGATGAGATAAGTCACACATCGACAACATTTGAAAAGTACATAGAATTAAGATGATCAATGACAACAAGTACTTTCGAACCACAATAAAACATGACCTTGGTGATCATAAAAGAATTTCTCAAGAAAAGAAATTTTTCTGGATTCCACTTTCACATAAGCATAGAAAAGAATTTCATTAATTTGAAGGATATTGGAACATCCAGTATGGAAAAAGATCACTCCATCAGGTTCGTGGGTGTAAAAATGCATGATCAATACACATTTACAAACATGAATCTAATAAAGTTCATTCTTCCACAAGAATCTTCCAACGGATTCAAATAATCAAGGAGTGAATAATGTCTAATCCCAAGAGGATTAATTCGTATTCTTAATACAAAGAATTTACAAATTGATGACTTTCACCTCTATCAAAAATAGAAGTGACGAAACTAAGTTTCACCAAGAAACTTCTGCTATCACGAAATTATTTGTGTTATAACTCAAGAAATAGTCATAACCACTTCTCTCAACAAAATGTGAAAGTATCCAGACCAATCGATTCCTTTAAACCAATTCACTCAAATGTCTAATACATCGAGGATCATTTAGAAGTGTGAGTACGACTTCTCACAAACAAAGAAATGTATAACTGGAAATTTATGAATCAGCATAACTAATTCATGAGTCTTGACAGACTGTAAATTAAAATCAGAAAATATGTCTGACACATACCAACTTCACCGTTGTGATTATCTAATACAATCACAGGATTCGAGAAATAATTGTCAACTGACAAACACAAGAGAATCAAAGGGTACAATGAAGAATTCCTCAATCACGAGACACTCACCCAAAATCGAAAATCCACTCGATTCATCTTGGTTCCAACCAACATACACATCTTTCTAGCCAAACTTAGTATGACCACCTTGAATTTGGGTACGATCCCGGACAACTTAACCAATCGATCCAACATACAAAAGGTTAATCTTTCCTCATAAACTGAGTTGACGATGCAAAACCTTAGATAACTCCAATCTGGTACTAACTCGTCTTCAAGTCGATCTTTGAGTAGATGACAACTCCGCGCAATTAATTTACCAAATCAACTACGCAAGTTAGAGAATACTTATTCATAATTTGTCCTTTTACCTAGTCGTCAGAAATCTAGATGGTAACACGAACCTCCACACAACGTTGGTGCTTCACAAGGAAAACACTCGATCTAACAAACAATTCAGACCACCGATCGAACTCGTTTCAATCTTTGTAGGCAACATCCTACACAAAAGAACAGAGATCTGACCGCATCCAGAAACTAGATCAATCAAAAATCAATGTCCTTTGCTAACCATAAACCTAGAATATTTCCAGGGAACATTCCCGGAAAACCCTTTACACAAGCACCTTGTTTCGAATGTCTGACACGATTCACAAGGATAATTGAATGTCATATTCGAACCCAAGTAACATTCAAGATCTACGGTCTCCGAGGACATAAAACCCTTGGAAAAACCATCAACAAAACATATACTTGTGCGTCAACACACATTGCTTCAACAAGAAACAATTCAAACAAGAACCAACCAGAGATCACACAACAAAAACTTAACATACCTATTCCCCAAAGATCCCGAAAGACTCGACCAGCTCTGATACCACCTTGTAACACCCTCCCTTGGGCATTACCTTCTAAACACGTGCAGAAATAAAATTAAAAGATAATTTGCTGGTGCTTTCGGAAAATAACTTATATAAGTACATAAGTGTCTGAAATTGGGTATAAAATTTTTGTCAAGACTCCACACCTAAGCCATAATCGACACACAAACTTACTATCATAGCTTGGCAAGCCTATTTAATTTAAAGGATATACTTAAATACAAGATAGTAGTTTTACAAAAATTTCGACAGAGTCTCCTCTGTAATTCGGACATCCCAGATAAAATAACACCTGTTAAAATGATTACATTTTCACTCCAGAATTCTTGTTACACTAAATTCAACCAGGCATCAATACATAAAAATAATAGTTATAGCCATAAGCTTTACAAAACCAAAAGAAATAGCTTAGATTTTCATTCAAAAGATAGGCTCTCCGGGACATAAACATTCCATTATAAAATAAAGGCTCTCTGAGCCAAACTCGTACATACTATCAAAATAATCTAAGTCTTAACCCTAAGCTGGTCGTTCTAAAAGTTATTCCGCAAGTAATACCTCATCAAGCAACTAGATCTAAGTCTCTGAGTGACTTAGAAAGACTTCTCTGCACCATCTGTGTTAAAGTACCCAGGGTACAATATCGAAATAGAAGAATCCTGAAATGTGTGTGTAAGGGTGAGACGCCAATATATGGTTTTAACCCGATAACTAAATGCTCGACACCACATAACACATATACATTTACCACACGAGCATTTATAAGCTAATAGTTTATCAGTGGGTTTAACACCCCAAACATCATCCATAAAATTATGCATGACACTTCTATTCATCATCTAATTTTCGTCCTAATCTCATGAGATATCCCAACATCATATGAGTTGATCAGACTCCATAGCCACACTGGCTAACTTGGCCAACTGCCAACAGGTGCACAACCTCTTCCCATCTTAAAAACAAAGGCATATACAGCCAGGCACACACAAGGCCAAACACATTGCTAATGTCCACAACCAGTGGCACTATACCATTAGCAAGTAAGATGGGGTCCCATGTCCTCCCTAGGCATATGAGATAAATGCATATCGTAATTACCTTCAGCCGCTGGTAATTAATGCATTAAACCACAAATCGCAGGCACGTCTGCCAAATGCATGCAAAACACTTTTGTTTTGTTCTTTCCTTTGTGTTCAATCTTTCCCTTGCCGAAGCTCAAAATGGCTTACGACTCACATAGTTTTAAAACACTTTTTAAAACTTCCATTACAACACAGGACCTTACTGTCCGTAAAACTTTTATCAAATCATAGGACCTCACAGTCCATAAAACTTTCATAAAAACATAGGACCTCACTTTCCATAAAACCTTTATCAAAACATAGGACCTCACAGTCCAAGTGCTCAATCACGATACCTCTCGACCAGTGCACCAGTCTTAGGTTCGTGGCACTAGAAACATCTTCAATGTTTCATTACAGTATATCTCATGTATACAATATAGGCCCTCAAAGTCCAAATGATCGAGTCCATCACAATACAGAACCTTAGTACCCCGACGTCTCAGTTACTAAGTTCCACACCACTTTTAACACTAAATCAGTTTTGCTTTCATAAATTCTTTTTCCAAAAATTGGAAATTCATCAAAAAAATCCTTAAATAATAAAACTTGGTTTTCACAAATATGAGTCACTTGAGGTTTTAACTTCCTTAAAATATGTACTGCCGTTTCAAAATACTTGCCTTCTACGATTTTCCAAATCTGTTATCACTCTTTTCCAAATCATTCATCAATTATCACTTTTAAAGCTTCTTAAGCCAATACTTAACTTTTTCCACTGAAAACACTTTCTAAAATCATCATTAACTTCTTTTCAACAATTAATTTCATAAAATAACTTTGTATAATACTACAAACTTTCTTACATAAGAATTAGCAGTACAGAAACATTTTTACAATTTTGCTCTCATTGTGACTCAAGTTACTTTTACCCTAATAAATCATCATCATCAAAACACCTTATTTTTCCAAAATAATACTTTTCACCACTATTATATTCCAACGTTTCCCATAAAACATTGAATATAATTTACACAGCTTATTAAAGCTTTTATCTGATTAGTCGGTTGTGCACTGACCACAGTCAGGCTTCTCAAACAACACTCACAAGCAACATTCAACAACAAACCACTAGACAGATCATGTACCATAGCAATATTATATTCAAATAAATAATTTAAAACAGATCAAACACTGATACTCAGATATACAACACAACATAACCCACATAATCAGATAACCACAACCACATCAATTATACATAATACACAACAAGCAAATGGTCAACAAGCAAATGGTTATTGAGAAAAATCCATCAGGCAAGCTCCCCTTACCTTTGTAGACAAGTGAAGGATCCTCGTCCTAGTGCCCACGTTAGCTCATATCTACTCCATCAAGCAAGCATAGCCATGTCCAAACGTCTCAGAGAGTAAATCCAACAACGCGCAACAACCAGAAATCAAGAAATCAATTACACATGATCAAACACACATTCTAACTTGATCTAAACTCTTAATCTAATTACCAAACAAGGTTATTTTTAAAGAAAATCATGTTTGAAGCTCACCCTTCCCAATACCCTTTAAGTAAACTTTGTTTTGATTAAAAGATCTTGAAAAAGAACTTTGGAAATCATCCATTAAGAGTTCTAATTGCACTAAATCATAATTAATTTCATAAAAACATACCCAAATTTAAATCAAATTAAATTGGGGTTTTAGGGCTCCTTATTAAAATTTAGGGAAAACTCATAATAATGAAATTGGTTTAGGGAAACACAAATTCACAGTCCCAATCTCATAAAACAACCTTAAATTTCAAGATTAAAATCTGAAATCAAAGGGTTAGGGTTAGGATTTCAAATCAGATTTTGGGGTTTCTTGAAATTAGGCAAAGTGAAATGAGAAAATCACTCACCCAACTAAGAGGAAGAAGGAGATGGTGGTTATAGGATGATCCGGCGCGGTGGAGGCGGCTGAGGACGGCGGCGGCACGACATCAACAGTGGTTGAATGTTTCTTGAACACTCTTGACCAAAAGAACATGGGTAAGTTTCAAGGAAAAGAGAATGGAATCTCAAACTAACCAAAAAGGAAGTTGAAATCACCTTGAACCGTGGCTAGAAACTCCTCTTCGCGGCGGACATGGCGTCGAGGACGGCGGAGCGGAGGTCAAGCCGTGTTGGAGACGAGCTGGCCATGGCTGTCTCCTCCTCCTCATGCGGCACGTTCGATGGCGGTGCGGGGGTGGCGCATCGGCTGCTTCAAGGAAGGAAGGAAGGTGAGTTTGGGGGGAGGAAGAAGAAGAAAAGAGAAGAAAGGAAGAAAGAAAGAAGAAAAGAGAAAGAAACAGAGAAAGAAAAGAGAAACAGAGAGAGAATGTCGGGAATGAGAGAGAGAAAAGTGAGGAAGCTTACTTTTTAAGCTAACTATTTAGTGATAGGTACAAAATGAGTGATAAATATTAGGCATAAAATAAACATGTTTTTACTTTTTAGAATCTAAAAATAAAGATTGATAAAGATATGATTTCGAAATTCAAATTAGAGTAAAGATTAATAATTGAACTGATCCACTAAGAAAATACTCAGTCCAAAATTTAATCTCCGATAAATGTCAAACCAAAATATTTTTAACTCTAAAATAAAATAGAATAGGAATATGAAAATATTTTTCTCTTAATCATATTATTTAAAACATTTTTCTGTACTGGTATAATAGTGACAATAACATAAATTATTGTCTATTAAAAGTGCATTCACTGAAATAAGTCAGTGCTAACGCACCTAATAAAATAATTTGAAGAGAGTAATTTAATTACTCAGACTAAACCACCTAACATAATAAACATAAACATCCAAATAAAATAATTAATCCTAGGTGTAAAAACTAGGGTGTTACACAAACCCTAAACCCTAATTTTGACCCTAAACCCATAATTTGACCCCAAAACCTAATTTTGACCCGTAACCCTAATTTTATTGCAAAACCCTAATTCTAACCTCATTTTTGACCCAAAACCCCAATTTAACCTCAAAACCCTATTTCAAACCCCAAACCCTAAATCTGACCCAGAACCTTTATTTTGACCCGAAACCCTAATTTGAAGCCAAAAACCTAATTCTATCCTTATTTTTGACCCAAAACCCTATTTTTAACTCAAAACCTTAATTCAAACCCTAAACTCTAATTTTGACCCTAAACCCAAATTTGGACCCCAAATCCTAATTCTAACCCTATTTCGACACAAAACCCTGTTTTAAAATCAAAACCCTAATTCAAACCCTAATCCCTTATATTGATCCTAAACCTTAAATTTGACCAGGAACCCTAATTTTTCCCAAAACCCTAATTCTAACCCTAAACCCTAATTTTGACCCAGAACCGTAATTTTGACCTATAACCCTAAATTTTAACCCCCAAAAACCTAATTTTAACCCAAGGCCCTTATTTTGACCCAAAACCCTAATTCTAACCCTATTTTTGACCCAAAATCCTTTTTTAACTCATAACCCTAATTCAAACCCTCAAACCTAATTTTGACCCTGAACCAAAAATTTGACCCGAAACCCTAATTTTTACCTGAAACCCTAATTTTACCCAAAGCGTTAGTTTTGACATAGAACCCTAATTTTAACCCAAAGCCCTAATTTTGACCTAAAACCGTAATTCTAACCCTACTTTTGACCCAAAACCCTATTTCAAACCATAAACCCTAATTTTGACCCTAAACCCTAATTTTGACCCCAAACCCTAATTTTACCCAAAACCCTAATTCTAACCTTATTTATGACCCAAAACCCTATTTTTAACTCAAAACATTAATTCAAACCCTAAACCCTAATTTTGACCCAAAACCCTAATTCTAGCCCTATTTAGACCCAAAACCCTATTTTAAACTCAAAACCCTAATTCAAAACCTAAACCCTAATTTTGAACCTAAACCATAAATTTTAACCAGAACCGTAATTTTTCCCAAAACCGTAATTCAAACCCTATTTTTTACACAAAATCCAATTTTAAAGGTAAAACCTAATTCAAACCCTAAACCCTAATTTGGACCCTAAACCCTAAATTTGACCCAGAACACTAATTTTGACCCAAAAGCCTAATTCTAACCCTAATTCAAACCCTAAACCCTAATTTTGACTAAGAACCCTAATTTTGACACGAAACCGTAAATTTTAACCCCAATTTGGACCCAAAACCCGATTTTTAACACAAAACTCTAATTCAAACCTTGACCCAAAACCCTAATTTTGACCCTAAACCCTAAATATGACCCAGAACCCAAATGTTGAGCCAAAAACCCAATTGTAAACTCAAAACCTAATTCAAACCCTAAACCCTATTTTGGACCCTAAATTTGACCTAGAACCCTAATTTGGAATAGAAACCCTAATTTTACCCAAAAGTCTGATTCTAACCTAAAACCCTAATTTTGACCCAGAACCCTAATTTTGACCAGAAACACTATATTTTAAATTAAAACCCTAAATTTAACCCAAAACCCTAAATTTAACCCAAAGCCCAAATTTTGACCCAAACCCTAATTCTAACCCTATTTTTGACCCAAAATCCTATTTTTAACTCAAAACCCTAATTCAAACCCTATACCCTAATTTTGACCCTAAACACAAAATTTGACCCCGAAACCACAATTTTAACCCAAAACACTAATTCTAACCCTATTTCTGACCTAAAAACCCATTTTTAACTCAAAACCCTAATTCAAACCCAAAACCATAACTTTAACCCAAAGCCCTAAATTTTGACCCAAAACCCTAAATTTAACCCATAACCCTAATTTTAATGAAAAACCCTAATCTAACCCAATTTTTGACCCAAAACCCAATTTTAAACTCGAAACCCTATTTCAAATCCTAAACCTTAAATCTGACACAACCCTAATTTTGACCTGAAACCCTAATTTTAAACCAAAACCCTAATTCTAACTATTTTTGACCCAAAACCCTATTTTAAATTCAAAACCTAAACCCTAATTTTGTCCCAAAACCCTAATTCTAACCCTATTTTGACCCAAATCCCAATTTTTAACTCAAAACCCTAATTCAAACACTAAACCCTAATTTTGACCCTAAACCCATAATTTGACCCCAAAACCTAATTTTGACCCGTACCCTAATTTTAATGCAAAACCCTAATTCTAACCGCATTTTTGACCGAAAACCCCATTTTAAACTCAAAACCCTATTTCAAACCCCAAACCCTAAATCTGACCCAGAACCCTTATTTTGACCCGAAACCCTAATTTGAAGCCAAAAACCTAATTCTATCCTTATTTTTGACCCAAAACCCTATTTTTAACTCAAAACCTTAATTCAAACCCTAAACTCTAACTTAGACCCAAAACACAAATTTGGACCCCAAACCCTAATTCTAACCCTATTTCGACACAAAACCCTATTTTAAAATCAAAACCCTAATTCTAACCCTAATCCCTTATATTGATCCTAAACCTTAAATTTGACCAGGAACCCTAATTTTTCCCAAAACCCTAATTCTAACCCTAAACCATAATTTTGACCCAGAACCGTAATTTTGACCTATAACCCTAAATTTTAACCCCAAACCCAAATTTTAATCCAAAAACCTAATTTTAACCCAAGGCCCTAATTTTGACCCAAAACCCTAATTCTAACCCGAATTTTGACCCAAAATCCTTTTTTAACTCAAAACCCTAATTCAAACCCTCAAACCTAATTTTGACCCTGAACCAAAAATTTGACCCGAAACCCTAATTTTTACCTGAAACCCTAATTTTACCAGAGGTGTTAGTTTTGACATAGAACCCTAATTTTAACCCAAAGCCCTAATTTTGACCTAAAACCGTAATTCTAACCCTACTTTTGACTCAAAACCCTATTTCAAACCATAAACCCTAGTTTTGACCCTAAACCCTAAATTTGACCCCAAACCCTAATTCTGACCCCAAACCCTAATTCTAACCTTATTTTTGACCCAAAACCCTATTTTTAACTCAAAACATTAATTCAAACCCTAAACCATAATTTTGACCCAAAACCTTAATTCTAACCCTATTTTGACCCAAAACCCTATTTTAAACTCAAAACCCTAATTCAAAACCTAAACCCTAATTTTGAACCTAAACCATAAATTTTAACCAGAACCGTAATTTTTCCCAAAACCCTAATTCAAACCCTATTTTTTACACAAAATCCTATTTTAAAGGTAAAACATAATTCAAACCCTAAACCCTAATTTGGACCCTAAACCCTAAATTTGACCCAGAACCCTAATTTTGACCCAAAAGCCTAATTCTAACCCTAATTCAAACCCTAAACCCTAATTTTGACTAAGAACCCTAATTTTCACACGAAACCGTAAATTTTAACCCCAAACCTTAATTGTAACCCTAATTTGGACCCAAAACCAGATTTTTAACACAAAACTCTAATTCAAACCTTGACCCAAAACCCTAATTTTGACCCTAAACCCTAAATATGACCGAGAACCCAAATGTTGAGCCAAAAACCCAATTTTAAACTCAAAACCTAATTCAAACCCTAAACCCTATTTTGGACCCTAAATTTGACCCAGAACCCTAATTTTACCCAAAAGTCTAATTTTGACCCAGAACCCTAATTTTGACCAGAAACACTAGATTCTAAATTAAAACCCTAATTTTAACCCAAAAACCTAAATTTAACCCAAAGCCCAAATTTTGACCCAAAACCCTAATTCTAACCCTATTTTTGACCCAAAATCCTATTTTTAACTCAAAACCCTAATTCAAACCCTATACCCTAATTTTGACCCTAAACACAAAATTTGACCCCGAAACCACAATTTTAACCCAAAACACTAATTCTAACCCTATTTCTGACCCTAAAACCTATTTTTAACTCAAAACCCTAATTCAAACCCGAAACCCTAATTTTAACCCAAAGCCCTAAATTTGACATAAAACCCTAATTCTAACCCTATTTTTGACCCAAAATCCTATTTCAAACCCTATACCCTAATTTTGACCATAAACCCTAAATCTGACCCCAAACCCTAAATCTGACCCCGAACCCTAATTTTGAACCGAAACACTAATTTTACCCGAAATCCTATTTCTAACCCAAATTCTAACCCTAAGCCATAATTTTGACCCAGAACCCTAATTCTAACCCTATTTTTGACCCAAAAAAATATTTTTAACTCAACACAAATTCCAACCCTAAACCCTAATTTGTGCCAAAAAGCTAATTTTGAACCAAAACCCTAATTTTAGCCCAAAGCCCTATTTTTGACCCAAACCCTAATACTAACCCTATTTTTGACCGAAAACCCTAGTTTAAACTCAACCCTATTTCAAACCCTAAACCCTAATTTTGATCCTAAACCCTAAAATTGGCCCAAAACACTAATTTTCCCAAAACCCTAATTTTAACACAAAACCCTAATTCTAACCCTATTTTTGACACAAAACCCTATTTTAAACTCAAAACCTAATTCAACCATAAACCCTAATTTAACACCAAATCCCAAATTTTGACCCAAAACGCTATTTTTATCCCAAAGCCCTAATTTTGACCCAAAACCCTAATTCTAACCCTATTTTTGACCCAAAATCCTATTTTTAACTCAACACCCTAATTCAAACCCTATACCCTAAATTTGACCCCAAACCCAAAATTTGACCTTAAACCCAAAATTTGACTCGAAACCCTAATTTAAACCCGAAACCCTAATTCGAACCCTATTTCTGAGCCAAAAACCTATTTTTAACACAAAACCCTAATTCAAACCCAAAACCCTATGTTTGACCCTAAACCCTAATTTTAACCTAAAGCCCTAATTTTGACCTAAAAGCCTAATTCTACCCGTATTTTTGACCCAAACCCCTATTTTAAACTCAAAACCCAATTTTAAACCCTAAACCCTAATTTTGACCCTAAACCCTAAATTTGACCCCAAACCCTAATTTTGACCCAAAACCCTAATTTTACCCAAAATCCTAATTCTAACCTTAAGCCAAAGTTTTGACACAACCCTAATTTTAATCTAAACCCATAAATTTTGACACAAACCTAATTTTAATCCAAAACACTAATTCTAACCCTATTTTTGACCCAAAACCCTATTTCAAACCCTAAACTCTAATTTTGACCCTAAACCCTAAATCTGACCCCGAAACCCTAATTTTACCCAAAACCCTAATTCTAACCCTAATTCTAACCCTAAGCCATAATTTTGACCCAGAACCCTAATTCTAACCCTATTTTTGACCCAAAAAAATATTTTTAACTCAAAACACAAATTCAAACCCTAAACCCTAATTTGTGCCAAAAAGCTAATTTTGAACCAAAACCCTAATTTTAGCCCAAAGCCCTATTTTTGACCCAAACCCTAATACTAACCCTATTTTTGACCGAAAACCCTAGTTTAAACTCAACCCTATTTCCAACCCTAAACCCGAATTTTGATCCTAAACCCTAAAATTGGCCAAAAACACTGATTTTTCCCAAAACCCTAATTTTAACACAAAACCCTAATTCTAACCCTATTTTTGACACAAAACCCTATTTTAAACTCAAAACCTAATTCAACCATAAACCCTAATTTAACACCAAATCCCAAATTTTGACCCAAAACGCTATTTTTATCCCAAAGCCCTAATTTTGACCCAAAACCCTAATTCTAACCCTATTTTTGACCCAAAATCCTATTTTTAACTCAACACCCTAATTCAAACCCTATACCCTAAATTTGACCCCAAACCCAAAATTTGACCTTAAACCCAAAATTTGGCTCGAAACCCTAATTTAAACCCGAAACCCTAATTCGAACCCTATTTCTGAGCCAAAAACCTATTTTTAACACAAAACCCTAATTCAAACCCAAAACCCTATGTTTGACCCTAAACCCTAATTTTAACCTAAAGCCCTAATTTTGACCTAAAAGCCTAATTCTACCCGTATTTTTGACCCAAACCCCTATTTTAAACTCAAAACCCAATTTTAAACCCTAAACCCTAATTTTGACCCTAAACCCTAAATTTGACCCCAAACCCTAATTTTGACCCAAAACCCTAATTTTACCCAAAATCCTAATTCTAACCTTAAGCCAAAGTTTTGACACAACCCTAATTTTAATCTAAACCCATAAATTTTGACACAAACCTAATTTTAATCCAAAACACTAATTCTAACCCTATTTTTGACCCAAAACCCTATTTCAAACCCTAAACTCTAATTTTGACCCTAAACCCTAAATCTGAGCCCGAAACCCTAATTTTACCCAAAACCCTAATTCTAACCCTAAGCCCAAATTTTGACCCAGAACCCTAATTCTAACCCTATTTTTGACCCAAAAACATATTTTTAACTCAACCCTAATTCAAACCATAAACCCTAATTTGTACCAAAAAGCTAATTTTGACCCAAAACCCTAATTTTAACCCAAAGCCCTAATTTTGACCGAAAACCCTAATACTAACCCTATTTTTGATCGAAAACCGTATTTTAAACTCAACCCTATTTCAAACCCTAAACCCTAATTTTGATCCAAAACCCTAAATTTGACCCAAAACCCTAATTTTTCCCAAAACCCTAATTTTAACTCAAAACCCTAATTCTAACCCTATTTTTGACACAAAACCCTATTTTAAACTCAAAACCTAATTCAAACCCTAAACCCTAATTTAACATCAAATCCCAAATTTTGACCCAAAATCCTATTTTTATCCCAAAGCCCTAATTTTGACACAAAACCCTAATTCTAACCCTATTTTTGACCCAAAATCCTATTTTTAACTCAACACCCTAATTCAAACCCTATACCCTAAATTTGACCCCAAACCCAAAATTTGACCCTAAACCCAAAATTTAACTCGAAACCCTAATTTAAACCCGAAACCCTAATTCAAACCCTATTTCTGACCCAAAAACCAATTTTTAACTCAAAACCCTAATTCAAACCCAAAACCCTATGTTTGACCCTCAATCCTAATTTTAACCCACAGCCCTAATTTTGACCTAAAAGCCTAATTCTACCCTTTTTTTTGACCCAAAACCCTATTTTAAACTCAAAACACAATTTAAACCCTAAACCCTAATTTTGACCATAACCCTAAATTTGACCCCGAACCCTAATTTTGACCCAAAACCGTAATTTTACCCAAAATCGTAATTCTAACCCAAATTATAACCCTAAGCCCTAGTTTTGACACAACCCTAATTTTAATCCAAAACCCTAATTCTAACCCTATTTTTGACCCAAAACCCTATTTCAAACCGTAAACCCTAATTTTGACCCTAAACCCTAAATCTGACCTGAACCCTAATTTTGATCCGAAACCCTAATTCTAACCCTAAGCCCTAATTTTGACCCAGAACCCTAATTCTAACCCTATTTTTGACCCAAAAATATATTTTTAACTCAAATCCCTAATTCAAACCCTAAACCCTAATTTGTACCAAAAAGCTAATTTAGACACAAAACCCTAATTTTAACCCAGAGCTCTAATTTTGACCCAAAACCCTAATACTAACCCTATTTTTGATCGAAAACCCTATTTTAAACTCAACCCTATTTCAAATCCTAACCCTAATTTTGATCCTAAACCCTAAATTTGACAAAACCCTATGTTTGACCCAAAACCCTAATTGTAACACCCCCTTGGTGCTACATGTTGAAACTAAAAGACTGAAAATAATTACGCTGGTTGCTTTTGGAAAAAAAATATAATTTTCTCTATTTCATAACTTTCTTGAAAATTTGTGATAAATTTTTTTTTCTTTTTCTTTTCCTCAAACGATACAACCCAAACTGTTATAATTAACAAACAACCAAATACATATATATGCATCAATAAGGTTTTACATATGGCCCGTTATATTACAATCATTTATTTAAGCCATAGCATAAGGAAAACACACATAAACTAAACCTATATAGTAGAGGTATTACTTTCCAAAATTAAACCCAAATCAGAATCCTACAGCTGGTCACACATAATAATCCCCATTGGGAAATCCTCCCGAGACTCCCCGCCCGCAGAAGTACCCAGGTTAGTCCTCCACACGCTTAGTCATCGGTCTCATCAAAGTGCAGGGAACGTATTCCCGTGTACGATATCAGACTCATTTGTCTCATCCGTACTCGAATATATATATATATATATATATATATATATATATATATATATATATATATATATATATATATATATATATATATATATATATATATATATATATATAGAAGCACAGTAGAAACCCAACATGAAAATAAATAAAGCAAGAGTGAGATACCATCATTGAGTTTTCATCATGATAACTACATGCACGACACTCAAACAAACATCATGTATACATATTATAAATATTTCCTACCAATGGGATTCATACCCGATCATCCAATAGTAATTTTTCAAAAATGCATGACACTTCAATATCCATTCCTGTGATTCTTGAACTTTATTCTCCGGAGATTCCTAACTTCCCTTCTTCGAGCAATGATTAGGCTGCGATACCCTTAACACAATTGTCTCATGAGATCGGCCTCTAAATTTAGGTCCGGCTCCAATTGTTCAGGGAATATCACGATGAAGCACCTAAAATAATATTGGAATAGTTCCCTATTGAGTACATTCATGCCGGGTAACCGAATTCCACGACCCGAGGTTGCAAGGCCCCAAGTATTCGCTGGATTTTCGAAGCCCGAATGTCCCTAAGACCCAAAGACCCTAGAATTTATCTTTGGTCCGTAACTAACCAATTTACCCAATTCACCCTTTGTGAAATTGTAGCTCGATACCCAAGGCATGTCTGCCCAAATATGGCATGTTTGCCATACAATGCATGTAAAATCCTTTGTTATTGTAATTGCTCTTTGTTGTTTATTTTTGCTCTGTCGAGGCTTAAAGCTCCCAACTACCCTTCCTTAGGTATTCCAATTCCTTTCCTTTCCAAGTACGATTTCCTTTTAGGAACACTAGCCCGACATCTCGGCAATCTAGGTCCTTATCCTTTCCTTGATTTTTCCCCAAAGAATTTTCGTTCAGTGAAACACAAATACCAAAAACAAAACTCCGAAAACTTATCCAAGTTTGTCGAAAATTTTCGCTGTTCTTAAATTCTTTCCCAACAAAATCCTTTTCCGATGAAATTCGTTTTAAAACGTAACGAAAAACATTTTCCCTTAAATCCTTTATTTTTATTTCTGAAAATCTGTTAATTCTTTTTAAAATCATTTCTAACACCTATATTCATTTTTCTCATGTAAAAAGAGCATTTTTCCTCATACTGACGTTAGGTAAGGAAAAACCCTTATTTCTTGAAAACTTATTTATTATCAATCTTAAAACACTTTTTAAAATACATTTTCTTAAAATTAAGATTTTATTTCCATTTTTCCCGACGTTTTCGAAACAAGTGCGAAAATGAAATTTTTTTCACGATTACGTACGCGCGGTTGCTCATTAAATTATTCTTTTATTAAAACTCATTAAAATATTATTATTTTTAAATTAAAATTAAATCCACCAATTTTCAAAAATATAATATTTCCTTTAAATTTTTTTAACGTTTTATCTTTAATTTTCAATAAGCACTGACCGGTGTCAGGCTTCCAGTCAATCATAAAAATCAACAAAAATTTCATACAACACAATTTATCACATGCTTTCACAACCAACAATAAATTCACACATCGCAATTTATAGCATGCTTTCACAGATAAATCATGCACCACAGAATATTATGCAATAATTTTAAAACAAACACCACAAACTATAACCATTAATTACAGACACACCAAACAATTTATACACATAGTTATCGAAGCTCCTCAGGCAAACTCCCCTTACCTTTGAAGATTCAAGTTCTGATTCAACGAAGTCTCGAGTTTCAAGTCCGGTTTCCTCCACGAACTCCGAACAACAACTACTAACACAATCCTTCACAAAACAGCACATAACTAATTAAACTTTAAAAAAAAACTATTTTTCCTATGGGTATAGTTTCTGCCCAAGCTAAGAAAATAGGTTCAAGGTTTTCAAAATTCTACATACTCTTAGATCTATAACATTAGAGTAGTGTAGAGTTAAGACAAGTTATCATAAGTTGAAAAATGAAACAAAATCTTTCAACTCCTCAAGAAAATAATTTCGGCCATGAATAAAATAATGGCTTAGAGATTTGATTTTTATTCAAAAATCATGGACTCAACATATATATGAATTATAAGATTGAATCAAGCAAGACTAGTTAACAAAATGAACAAAGTCCTCCCCCACTAGAAACTAGGGTTCGGCCTTGACAAAATAAAAGGGCATGAAATTTTTGTTTGATGTATCCTCTTGGATCTTAAATATAGAGAGGATAATAAGATCATAGAAATTGGTTTCACTTTAAAAGGATTTTTCTATGATTTATGGTGATTTTTCAAAGTTCTAGATCTAGGAACTGAAAAATATGACTAACTCAACCTCCTAAAATATGGGTATTAAATAAAATAAATGCTGGTTTACTTTCGGAAAAATAATTTTTATCTAAGTACTTAAGTGTCAGAAAAATGGGTATAAAATTTATTATTCTGCGGTTACGATAAGAACTTAAGCATTTTATAATATCTCACATTTTCATAAATTTTGTCACGACCCAAAAACCTAAGCCATTATTGGTGCACATGCTTACAATCCTAGCCTGCAAGTCTATTTTCTTTAGAAATTATATTTGAATACCGATCGATAACTTTTACAAAAATTTTGACAGAGTCTCCTCTGTAATTCCAACATCCCAAAATAAAAACACCTACTAAAATATTTATATTTTCATCCTAAAATAAAGGCTCTTCTAGCCATGAACATCCTATCCACAATAGAAGCTCTCCGAGCCGTGAACATACATACGCATAACAGTAATCCAATAAAAGACTCTCAGAGTCATAATACCTATTACCATGACTTTCTCCAAAAAAAATTTACTCGATAAACTAAGTTGGTCGCACTAAAAGATATTGCTGGGGAAGACCCCATTGTTCTCACCATTATAACTAACATCAAACATCTTCAAGGATTGGGACTAATATCCCCGAGTGCAACTGAGAACTTCTCTGCAACATCTGTACACTCAAACCCAAAATACCACAAAAGAAACCAAACAGAAATAGTGCAAAGGTGAGATACCGACATATGAGTTTTATCATAGCAGTCACATACACGACTCTCACACAATGACATACAATATATCATAACCATAAACACAGGGATCCATTCTCGACAATCAAATGCATTTTGTAAAACATTTCATGTCACTTCAATATTCACCATCTAGTTCACTATCTCCGGAGATCCTAACTTCCCTTCGTCGAGCAATGATTAGGCTGCGATACCCTTAACACAATTGACTCATGAGATCGGCCTCTAAATTTAGGTCCGGCTCCAATTGTTCAGGGAATATCACGATGGAGCACCTAAAATAATATTGGAATAGTTCCCTATTGAGTACATTCGTGCTGGGTAACCGAATTCCACGACCCGAGGTTGCAAGGTCCCAAGTATTCGCTGGATTTTCGAAGCCCGAATGTCCCTAAGACCTAAAGACCCTAGAAGTTATCTTTGGTCCGTAACTAACCAATTTACCCAATTCACCCTTTGTGAAATTGTAGCTCGAATACACAATAGCACGTCTGCCACAACGACATAAAAGCCTGACTATGCATGTAAAACAAAGTGTTCTCATTTTCATTTTTCTTTTTCCCATCGTTCTTTCCTCGTCAAGGCTTACGCTCTCGACTACTTTTAAATCAAATGTTAAATTAAACTTTAATACTCACATAATATTTTATCAATAAAATCCATGATCCACAATTCCCTTCACAACCGAACACTAGTCCGACGTCTCGGAATTCTAGGTTCTATCTTTCCTCGAAACTAGAACAGGAACTCTAGCCCGTCAATCCGGAACACTAGGTCCTTTCTTTCCCTCAAAACTCAAAACAAGAACTCTAGCCCGTCAATCCGGAGCACTAGGTCCTTTCTTTCCCTCAAAACTCAAAACAAGAACTCTAGCCCGTCAATCCGAAGTAGTAGGTCCTTTCTTTTTCACTCTCTTTCAGAGGTTTTCGTTCAGTGAAAACTAAATTGAAAAACAAAAGTTCAAGAGTTTCCAAATTTTGTGTCATAAATACTTTTCGTTCTTAGAAATACTATTTCACTAAAACTGTTTTCTTTTAGAAATCCATTTTCTGAAAACTTAGGAAACCACTGAAATCTTTTTCTCAACTTAGAACCAAATACAAAACTCTTGTAAATAGATTTATCAAAGGGAGCATTTTCTCTAAATGTTACCATTTTTGAACAACTTTTGGTAAAACCTAAAAGAAAATCTTTGTTTTCAAAAGACTTTTCTTTTCAAAAATTTTTTAAAACCTTTTCATGAATTTTGATATTTCCCCTTTTCTTTATTTCCTAACTTTGTTCTATCTTCACACTTTCATCATTTAGGATTTTCTTCTCATTTCCCAAAGAAAACAAAACACCACTTTTTCGATATTTCTGCGTTAAGGTACTTTAATGTCTTAATCTTGATTAACATGCAATGACCAGTGTCATGCCATCAGCCAATCACAGTCAACCAAAACAGTAATATAATCAACAAACAATAAAATTAAAACTCCAATCAAACTCTAAACAATTCAAGCAAGACATCATTACAAAGATTTAAAAATTAGCATATATTCAAACACGACAGTAAGTATGTAACTACTAAAACTCTTCAGGTAAACTCCCTTTACCTCTCGAAGAACTTAGCTTCCGATTTAAAACTTTGTCGTGAATCCGGAAACCGTCAACGCACGTACACGATAATCTATCTTGTCCTTCATCAAAAATAACACTCAATCAACAAACAAACAACTAAATCAAGCCTAAAATCCTACATGTTGGTTTCGTCCAAGGGCTGACTTTGGGGTTCAAAATCCTTAAAATTTCTAAACTCTTGGATTAGTGATTTATAATCACTTAAAACCCTAAATCAATGATCATGGCATAAAGATTGAAATTAAATCTTCCAATCCTTAAACAAATGATTTTCGGCCATGACCATTAAAATGGTTTAGAGACTCTAATTTAACTCAAACAACATAGATCTAATACCTATATAGCTTATAAGATTGAATCTTGTAAAGAAAATGAACAAAATCCTCCTCCCCACATAACCCTAGGTTCTGCCTCCTTAGGTTAAATATGCTTGAAAACTTTGTTTGATGCAAGCTTCTAGATATAGAATATAGAGGTAATACTAGGATTATAGAAATTGGTTTCATATTTTTAGGATTTTTCTATGATTTATGGTGATTTTTCAAAGTTCTAGATCTAGGAATTGAAAAATATGATCAAGACTTCAAATCACAAAAATCAATAAAGAACATGATGATGATTGAGTTAGATAAGATTGGTATACCTCTTGGAAATGAAAAATGGGCAAGGAATCACCTACTTCCTTCACAAAATCAAGCTATGGTACTTAGAGCTTTAATGGCAAAAATGGCAAAGCTTGATGGAGAAGATGAAGATTGCCTTTTATAGAAGTGAAAATGAGCCTCTTGGCTGCCTAGGGTCGTGGCCTTTGAGGGGTGAAAGGGTCCAACACACAAAAATTCAAGGACAAAGTAGTAATCTCACAAAATGGCATTTTTGTGGTATTATGACAACATAAGGACAAAATGGTCATTTCCAAAAAAGCAATCATGACCAACATGTGGTGAGAAATAAGTGAGGATGTGGCTGATTTGTGTCCACAAATTGTGGGGCAAACTTATCATTTCGATGAAAGTTCAAGGGTAAAATCGTCCAAGGGCAAAACGGTCTTGACACTAGTTTAAAGAAATATCTAGATATTTTGAAATGTAATCATGACAAAGGTGAGTCATAAGTGGTGACTCACCATACTCACCACAACTATGTGACATGTGTCCCTCAGTGGACCGGGGTCCGATTCAGTCTCCGTAGTTCCGTTTCCGACTCCGTTATTCTCCCGATTTAGGTTTTACGCCCGAATCGAGTATAATAACATATTTATTTTGAAAATTTTAAAAATAACCTATATCGTTGGAAATGATATATAAACACTATCCATTTCGTTCACGGGTCAAAATTAGGTTTTCTGATCAGTAAAATCTTATTGTCAGTGAAAACGCAAATCGGGTTCCGTCCGAATTTTCAACCAAAAAATTCACCGTATACGTATAAAAATAAGTATGATATGAATATGACTTTGGTTTGCCCAAAATCATTTGCTATGTTTCAGAAAAAAATAATAAACAGATGTTTGTTTATCGATACAGAAAACAACAGAAATCGGGGTGTTACACTAATTTTAACTCAAAACCCTATTTTAAACATAAAACCTAAATCAAACCCTAAACCCTAATTTAACACCAAATCCCAAATTTTGACCCAAAACCCTATTTTTAGCCCAAAGCCCTAATTTTGACCCAAAGCCCTAATTCTAACCCTATTTTTGACCCAAAATCCTATTTTTAACTCAACACCCTAATTCAAACCCTAAACCCTATGTTTGACCCTAAACCCTAATTTTAACCCAAAGCCCTAATTTTGACCTAAAAGCCTAATTCTACCCCTATTTTTACCCAAAACCCTATTTTAAACTCAAAACCCTATTTTAAACCCTAAACCCTAATTTTGACCCTAAACCCTAAATTTGACCCCGAACCCTAATTTTGACCCAAAACCCTAATTTTATCCAAAATCCTAATTCTAACCCAAATTCTAACCCAAAGCCCTAGTTTTGACACAACCCTAATTTTAATCCAAAACCCTAATTCTAACATTATTTTTGACACAAAACATATCTTTAACTCATAACCCTAATTCAAACCCTAAACCCTAATTTTGACCCATAACCCTAATTTAGATCCAGAACCCAAATTTTGACCCCAAACCCAAATTTTAACCCAAAGCCGTAATTTTGACCCAAAACCCTAATTCTAACCCTATTTTTGTCCCAAAACCCTATTTTAAACTCAAAACCCTATTTCAAACCCTAAACCCTAAATTTGACCCCGTACCCTAATTTTGATCGGAAACCCTAATTTTACCCAAAATCCTAATTCTAACCTTATTTTTTACCCAAAAACATATCTTTAACTCAAAACCCTAATTCAAACCTTAAACACTAATTTGTACCAAAACCCCTAATTTTGACCCGAAACCGTAATTTTAACTCAGAGCCCTAATTTTGACCCAAAACCCTAATTCCAACCCTATTTTTGACCCCAAACCCTATTTTAAACTCAAAACCCTATTTCAAACCCTAAACCCTAACTTTGACCGTAAACACAAAATTTGACCCAAAAACCTATTTTTGACTCGAAACCCTAATTTTAACCATGAAACCCCAATTCTAACCTTATTTTTGACCCAAAACCCAATTTTTAACTCAAAACCTTATTTCAAACCCTAAACCCTAATTTTGACCCAAAACCCAAATTTGGGCCCAAAACCCAAGTCTTGACTCAAAACCCTATTTCTAACCCAATTTTGAACCAAAACCCTATTTTAAACTCAAAACCCTAATTCAAACCCTAAACCCTAATTTTGAATCTAAACCTTAAATTTGACCCAGAACCCTAATTTTTCCCAAATCCCTAATTTCAACCCAAAACCCTTATTCTAACCCTATTTTTAACCTAAAACCCTATTTTAAACTCAAAACACAATTTTAAACCCTAAACCCTAATTTTGACCATAACCCTAAATTTGACCACGAACCCTAATTTTGACCCAAAACCGTAATTTTACCAAAAATCGTAATTCTAACCCAAATTCTAACCCAAAGCCCTAGTTTTGACACAACCCTAATTTTAATCCAAAACCCTAATTCTAACCCAATTTTTGACCCAAAACCCTATTTCAAACCCTAAACCCTAATTTTGACCCTAAACCCTAAATATGACCCCGAACCCTAATTTTGATCCAAAACCCTAATTCTAACCCTAAGCCCTAATTTTGATCCAGAACCCTAATTCTAACCCTATTTTTAACCCAAAAACATATTTTTAACTCAAAACCCTAATTCAAACCCGAAACCCTAATTTGTACCAAAAAGTTAATTTTGACACAAAACCCTAATTTTAACCCAGAGCCCTAATTTTGACCCAAAACCCTAATACTAACCCTATTTTTGATCGAAAACCCTATTTTAAACTCAACCCTATTTCAAACCCTAACCCTAATTTTGATCCTAAACCCTAAATTTGACCAAAACCCTATGTTTGACCCCAAACCCTAATTTTAACTCAAAACCCTAATTTTAACCCTATTTTTGACCTAAAACCCTATTTTAAACGCAAAACCTAATTCAAACCCTAAATCCTAATTTAACACCAAATCCCAAATTTTGACCCAAAACCCTATTTTTAACCCAAAGCCCTAATTTTGACCCAAACCCCTAATTCTAACCCTATTTTTGACCCAAAATCCTATTTTTAACTCAACACCCTAATTCAAACCCTATACCCTAAATTTGACCCTAAACCCAAAATTTGACTTGAAACCCAAAATTATACTCGAAACCCTAAATCGAACCCTATTTCTGACCCAAAAACCCATTTTTAACTCAAAACCCTTATTCAAACCCTAAACCCTATGTTTGACCCTAAACCCTTATTTTAACCCAAAGCCCTAATTTTGACCTAAAAGCCTAATTCTACCCCTATTTTTTACCCAAAACCCTATTTTAAACCCTAAACCCTAATTTTGACCCTAAACCCTAAATTTGACCCCGAACCCTAATTTTGACCCAAAACCCTAATTTTATCCAAAATCCTAAATCTAACCCAAAGCCCTAGTTTTGACACAACCCTAATTTTAATCCAAAACCTAATTCTAACATTATTTTTGACACAAAACATATCTTTAACTCATAACCCTAATTCAAACCCTAAATTAGGGAGGAGATGGGTTTTTATTTTCTTTTCAATTTTTTATTTTATTATTTTTTTTGAAATTTTTTTTAGTGAAGACTAAGAGACCCGGTCAAAATGGGGTGTTCACAGTTGCCCCTCTTTACTTGTTCATTACTAGAATACATGAAGAAAGAACGATTTTTCATGTGGTAATAGTAAGGAACTAGTAAAGAAAATGAACTCACATTTTAGCCGGGATGGGAAACAGGCTGGAGAAAATTAAGCTTTAGAGCTTGGGAAAATAAAAGTGACAGTGGGCCTCAAATCCCAAGTATAAAATTAGCAGTGAGCCTCAGAGCTCGAAAAATTAATTTGCAGCAGGTCTCAGATCCTAAAATTAAATTTGCGGTGAGCCTCAGAGCTCGAAAAATAAAATTGCAGTGGGCCTCAGATCCCAAAAATAAATTTGTGGTGAGCCTCAGCTCGAAAAATAAATTGCAGTGGGCCTCAGATCTCAAAAATAAATTTGCGGTGAGCCTTGGAGCTCGAAAAATAAATTTGCAGCGGGCCTCAGATCCCAAAAGTAAATTTGCAGTGAGCCTCAGAGCCTCAGATCCCAAAAGTAAATTTGCAGTGAGCCTTAGAGCTCCAAAAATAAATTTGCAGCGGGCCTCAGATCCCAGAAATTAAAACGCAGTGAGCCTCAGAGCTCCAAAATAAAATGCAGTGCACCTTGAGTCAAAATGTATGAGCCCAGAGCCGAAACAAGTAAGCCGTGAGCCTTAGAAATAGACCATTGAGTCAGAAAAATTTTATGACTGGGCCATGACCCGAGAATTTTATGCAGTGGACAAGTGAGCCATGAGCCTTAAAAATAGACCATCGAGTCAGAAAAATTTTATGATTGGGCCATGACCCGAGAATTTCATGCAGTGGACCTTGAGTCAAAACATGCGAGCCATGAGTCTTAAAAATGGACCATTGAGTAAGAAAAAAAATGATTGGGCCATGACCCGACAATTTCATGCAGCGGACCTTAAGTCAAAACATGCGAGCCATGAGCCTTAAAAATGGACCATTGAGTCATAAAAATGTTATGATTGGGCCATGACCCGAGAATTTAATGCAACAGACCTGGAGTCAAAACAGGTGAGCCATTAGCCTTAAAAAGTAGACCATCGAGTCCGAAAAATTTTATGATTGGGCCATGACCCGAGAAATTTATTGAAAACTGCCTTTTAGAAAATGTGGAACCAAACGCTTCTCAGAAAAGCTTTCACTAATCAAACTCATATTCAAATGGAATCTTCTGCAAAATTGATCTTGCCTATATCCCTTTTCACTTGACAATGCCTCCTTGAGGCTTGCTACTTCCAGTATATCCATTTCTACCTCTCAGTCTTTATTGTCCATAAGGATGTCATTTCCTTCCATTACTGAAACTTCATAGCTCTTTTGGTCTGGACTGTTCATCAAAAGATTACCATTAGATGGTTAAATCATACTATTATGTCCAGGTTCATCTTTCTTGAAACATAATATAACAGATATGCATTGATTCAAAAGTGTGATGAAAAAGGATTTGATTGACTCGATAACTTTGACTTGTGCGTTTGACTTCACAAGATACGGAAAACAAGGAAAGGGACACAAAGGATGGTAGGGATTTCAAAAGGGATGTTTTCTTAATCTGGATTGTTCTGATCTTAATGAGATTGCCCTTTTCTCAACAAGTGGATATCACAATCGAAATTTGCCCCAGTGTAAGGTATTCCAAAACAAAAACTGAAACATGGGTAAACCTTTCAAGAACAAAATTGCCCCAGTGTAAGGCGTTCTAGAATAAACACAGCCAAGGATACACCTTTTAAGAACGACATTACCCCCAAAAAAATTGCCCCAGTTTATGGTTCTGAGGATGAAGTTATCCTCATTCAAGCCAAATCTCGCCCTAACTTTTGCTTAGACCGCCCTTTCGAGTTTTCATTCTAACGGGCTTTTCTTTTCTTTTTTTTTCTTTTTTTTTTTAAGAGCAAAGTGCTTGGAAAAGAAAGTGTGGATACCTTGTCTCACGATTAATATTTTATGAAAATGAGAGTAATTCCTCATTGATCAGAATGGACTTTTAAAGCTTGTAACGTGGCCATGGTTTAAGGGTTAAGAAACAAAAGGTATAAAAGGCTCAAACAAGTGTTTAAGGGTGAATGAGACAAAGGATCTTACATCATCAAGAGAATTTCTTTCTTTAACTTGCACACACAACTTTTTTATTTTTCCATTTCATTTTTCTCCTTCTCATCCTTTTTTTTTTAATTCAATTACATCGCCATCTCTTTTTGCTTTCAGCATCACATTTTCCTTCTTTTTCTTTTTATTTTTCTTTTTCTTTTGCTTCCTTTTCTTATTTCTTTTAGCATCTCCTTCATATTCTTCTTCCTTTTTCCTTCACTTATTGTGGTTGCAATAGATCTTTTATACGAGCCCCCTTTTGCAGGGGTGATCCTTGTCCAAGGTTATTTTGAAAGAATTTATAAGGCTCAACAGGGGTAACAAAGGATAATTTTTTTTTTAATGAAGGATAGAGAAAGACGGCCAATCTTCATTTCAAATTAGGATTACTCATTTTTCATAAAGAATTAAACTTGAGACATGGTATAAAAATGCACCTTCATTCATTTACTCTTTTTTTTTCTTTTTTCTTTTCCTTTTTTTTCTTTTATTTTCCTGGGGCAAATAGGACACGCGCAAAGGGTTTCATCAAGAAAGAAAAAAAATCCAAGGGCTGGATACCCACATAGTTCCAATGTCAAAGAAGAAACCAACAAGAAAGATAGAGGTAAACACATAAATGAAGAAGCTAAACTATGATGGAATCCATGCAAATTTATTATATTAATGCTTCAAGAAGGATGACAAAAACTTAGATCTCAACAGATTCTAATCACTAAAAACAACAAATAGTTAAACCATCATCATGACAATCTATTGATGAACAAAACAAGGTGCCAAATATTGTCTTTCCTCAACTATTGTCGAAAGAATCATTTGTAATGATAAGCTCTTCCCCTTGAACACTTACTAGTCTAGATGCTAACAGCCTTCTCACAGTGGTCTTGAAATCTTCACAATTATCAATAGAGTGACCACCTACCCCCATGTGAAACTTACAAGTGACATTTGGGTCATACCATACTGGAAATGGGGGTTTCCTTGGGCGCACAGGCTTCTCCGAAATCATATGGACATCAAATAATCGTTGGAATAACTCATCCTTGGAAATGGATAGCCTTGGGAATGGTGGTAGGGTTGATAGAGGGCGAAAGGTTCTTCTCATTTGTGGGTTCACTTTGGGTTGGAATTGGCTAGGGTGATTTGGTGGGGAACCAGTAGGATATGATGAGTGTGGTTGTGTGTATGGACAAGGTGATGGTGGAGCTTGGAAAACATTTGTGGGATGGAAGATTTGGTGAGGTGGGTATATGAATGTAGGTGTCTGGTATAGAAAGTAAGGATTATGATCATATGGTGGTGTTCGATATCTTGGGTACAATGTTGAATATTGGGGAATGGCGGTTTCTTGGTGTTGTATGTGATTTGCCTCAGCTTCCTTATTCCTTGGGTCAACCACTTTTTTCGGCTCTCTACCTTTTGCATCATCAACCGACAGCTTCCCAGCTTTAGCCAAAATTTCAATTCTCTCCCCTGTAGAGATCAAATCTGAAAAATATTTATAAGCAACTCCTGCCATTGCCCATATAAAGGGTGCTCCCAGAGTTCCTATAAAATACGAGCATGTCTCAGATAATGTCAATGGGGGTTGAACTTGTGCTGCCAAACTTCTCCATCTTTGTACATACTGCTTGAAGGATTCCTCGTCTCTTTTTTGCATCACAATAAGTTGTTCACGGGTGGGAGCCGCATCCAGATTGTACTTGTATTGATCCATGAACATATCAGCCAATTCCGTCCACCTCAAGATCTTAGAATGATCTAATTGAAGGTACCATTCTAATGCGAGACCCGTCAAACTTTCATGGAAAAAAATTATGAGGAATCTGTCATCCTTAGACCAAATTGCCATTTTGGTGGCATAGCTAATTAAGTGAAATCGTGGATTCCCGCTTCCGTCATACTTGGAAAAATCGGGAACCTTAAAATCCTTGGGGATCATGACTTCCGTGGCAGGACACAGTTCCTCTATTTTGAGGGAGCCATAAGCACTAGAACCTCTAATTGCCTTGATCTTCTTTTCCACTTTCTCCATCCATTCCTCCTCCCTTTTGTCCATGAGAATGGACACATGAGGTTGTTTCCAGGTGAGTCCTACATATCCAGGAGTTTTGTGATAGGCATTTTCCAAAGATTGATATCCTTCTCCGATGGGAATTACTATTGGCGTTGTGCAATGCGACTGCTCTTGGTAAGGCAACCCCTGAGTAAAGCTTGTACTTATGCTTGAGAATATTGGTGTTGTTACCATGGAAGAGGTTTGTTGTGAAGTCTTATATGGACCAGCTTCATTTGCACTTCTATTTGTACTAAGCAAACTTAGTGACTCCCTCATATCCTGCAATATTGCTTCTAGTCTTGCTTGGGTATCATTCATCTCATCTATTCTTCCTCTCATTCCATCCATTTCCAAACTCAGATTCCTTCCCGTTTCATGATTGCTAGCAGCCATTCTAGATCTAGTGTTGTGAACACGAGTTTGATTGGTGACTTCTTTTCTGGGACGCGCAATGATTCAACTTTTCTTCTGTGAGAAAGTCATTCTTGGGATTAAAATAGATAAAATCACCGTCCATACTTTTTCTTAGATGCAAAACTTATGTTGAGGCGAGACGCAGATATATATATATATATATATATATATATATATATATATATATATATATATATATATATATATATTTTGCTTGAAATGAATCCTTTTTTCTCAAATTATTTTCAATTAAGCTTCTTTTTTTTTTGGATTTTTTTTAAGAAATAACAAGAATAAAAATAATGCATGGCATGCTTGGAAAGAAAAATGCAAGTTTGTGCATGTGGTGAGTATATTTTTTTATTTCAAGTTTAAAAATGCATGAGATACATGAAACAAGTTTTTTTATGAAGAGGAAATTTAAGGGGGAAAAAAAAGAAACATGAAATCATTTTTTTTTTAAAGTTGAACGTACATTTTTTTCTTATAGGTGCAAGAACATGTAGGATAGAGGGAAAAAAATGCTCCATGTGTACTAAAATGGTCCACTTTGCAGTAGAAGGTCATGACTCAAAGGGGATTGGCCAATAAGTTGAACTATTAGTGAAAATTTCAGGGTGGATCTAGAATTCTAAAGGTAGTGATCCCCAGATTGCCCCTGTCTCAAAAGGTAAGGACCCGACTCATGACCCTAGCGACAAGTAGGGATAAACCCTCACAGGATGACTAGTCCATGATACCGGTAACAATCTGAGTGACGACTCAACAAATATCAGAGGGGCACCAGACCGATCAATGACAATGTCGAGACACCACCTAGTCCTAAGTTATCCACAAACTCGGGGATAGAGCTAACAAGTGTGTGCAGCAAGTGACAGTGCAGTGTGTGTGGAGAGAGCATCCAAACTTGTACAACCCTAAAAATTACAACAAACCTTACAAAACTAAGCCACACATATATATATCAAATAGAGCACAGCTACCCTTGGGTCGAGGTAACAAGCCAAATTATCATCAATGAAGTATACAAAATAAATAAAGGAGAATATGAATATTAAGGAATATCAAATCTAGAGAAAGCAAACAAAAATATTTTTTTTTTCTTTTTCTTTCTTTTTCTTTCTTTTGTGTTTTTCTTAAATAAAAGAAAGGGGTAAAACAAATAAATTAAAATTTACTAAAAATTTGCACGATCAAGTATACTAGGCTTGACTCTCTAAAAAAAAATTCCCCAATGGAGTCGCCATCTGTCGCAACCGAAATTTACGACAGGGACGACGATAAAAAGAAATTTTAGGAAAAGTAGAGTCGCCACCAATTTTATTTAATTTAGGAAAAATTGGAAAACCTTTAACAAAAAAATGGTCTTTGAAACCAAGTCGAGTTCGGGAGTCGGTTATGAGTAGGGAAGGTGTTAAGCACCCTACATCACCCATCCTACGAATGGTACCTTGAATTAATCGTCCAAAATTAAATTATTTATTTTTTACCCCAAAAATAATTACAAGGAAGAATTTATTTATTTATTAATATTTTTTTATTTTTATGTTTCTTTATTGTTTTTTTTTTTTGCAATTTTTTTAAAAAAATTTTAAAAAATGTTATTGATAAATCCTAAATGAGGTTGAACATAGCACATAAGTCCATAGGGCCACCTCAAAACTAGGGGATCGAGCATGACACTTGTCATAGAGCAATCCAAAAAAAACACTAAATAAATTATTAATTACTTATCCACGTTAAATAAATAAATTAGAAAAGAACACAAAAATAAATATTATTGATAAATCCTTAACGGGATTGAACATGACACGTAAGTCCATAGGGCAACCTCAAAGTTAGGGGATTGAACATGACACTTGTCATAGAGCAACCCAAAAAAACATTAAATAAATTATTAATTAATTATCCACATTAAATAAATTAAAAGAACACAAAAAGAATGGAAAAATTAATTTTGGCTTGACGAGATGACTGATCCCGCTCCTACGTATTCCTTGCTTCGATGGGAAACTCAAACCCACGTAGTTCTTGTAGAAAATATTTTGTTTGTTGGTTTATCTTAAATTTTATGAAAAGTTTTTTATTTTAATTTATTAAAAAAGGGTTTTTTTTATATATTTCATTTTTATTATCGAGAACTCCTAAGTGAAATAGAACGTGACATATACATCCACATAGCTATCCCCCATTTAAGGAATTGAGTATGAAACCTCTCACAAAGCAATCCCAAAATTATTTTTCAGTAATTCCCTTCTTACATTATTTTTATTTATTTATTTCAACATAAATATTTCAACACAAATGTTTTTTTTATCAGCCCAATTCTTTAGTTTTTAGTTCATCAGACCATTTGGCTTGATCCAACAAGCTAACCCACTAGCCCAACAATAAACTTTTTTTTAATTTAACTATACAGAAATAAAAATAAAAGTAATAAAAAGATAACAGATAAACAAAATGACCCAAACAAAGAATGTGAGCAAAGGACAGAATGTGAACAAAGGAAGGAGGCACGGAATGCTTTCCACCTTCACCTGCACCAGACCAAAAGAGAAGAGTGGAGACTAGCGGAGCGGCTCGGCGGCGACACAGAACAGCAGCGGTTTCGGTTCAGAATGGCAGTATGGTTTGCGTGGAGGCACGACGCTCGCACGACGAAGCTCGGACCAGACGGTGGTTGGATGGTGGCGGAGGCGCGCGGGATTGATCTCTGGTGGAGAGAGATCCGAATCCGGATATGGGTGAAGTGGGGACGACAGCTGCGGTTCGTGGAAGGGGTTCCGCTCGGAGCTACCACCCGAAGCGGCAACGTGTGATCGGAAGGGAGGTGACGCGGTGATCTCTGGCGGAGGCAGTGGTTCTGGTCGGTTAGGGGTTGGCTGGTGATGGTGGTGGCGGAACGCGGTGTTGGCTCGAATGGGACAATGGGGAAGTTACAATTCTGTTGGTTTTTTCTTTGTTGGTGTTTTGTTTGTTGTTGTGGGGTTTAGATGAGTGAAATTTCATGAGGATAGGTTGAGGAATGTTTTCATGGGTCTGTGAGGGTGATGAGAAGGGGTAGAGGTGCTTGGCTAAGGATTGAGTGGTTATGAGTGGCTAAACTCTCTGATTCCTTTCTCTTTTTTTTCCGTTTCTGTCCCCCCAAAAATCCCCCCTTCTCTGCGTTCTTGTTGTCATTTTTATAATGCCAAATTGTTCCCATTTTGATCCTAAAATCCCGCCAAGATTCAGATTGCTATCTGATCCTGATCCTAAAAATATGCTCATGTTAACATTTCTATCTCTGATTTGAAAATTAAATTCAAATTCAAAATAAAGTGGTTGCTAGGGAGGAGGATGAGATGGGTTTTTATTTTCTTTTTAATTTTTTATTTTATTATTTTTTTTTGAAATTTGTTTTAGTGAAGACTAAGAGACCCGGTCAAAATGGGGTGTTCACAACCCTAATTCAAACCCTATACCCTAAATTTGACCCTAAACCCAAAATTTGACTCGAAACCCAAAATTAAACTCGAAACCCTATTTCTAACCCAAAAACCCATTTTTAACTCAAAACCCTTATTCAAACCTTAAACCCTATGTTTGACCCTAAACCCTAATTTTAACCCAAAGCCCTAATTTTGACCTAAAAGCCTAATTCTACCCCTATTTTTTACCCAAAACCCTATTTTAAACTCAAAACCCTATTTTAAACCCTAAACCCTAATTTTGACCCTAAACCCTAAATTTGACCCCGAACCCTAATTTTGACCCAAAACCCTAATTTTATCCAAAATCCTAATTCTAACCCAAATTCTAACCCAAAGCCCTAGTTTTGACACAACCCTAATTTTAATCCAAAACCCTAATTCTAACATTATTTTTGACACAAAACATATCTTTAACTCATAACCCTAATTCAAACCCTAAACCCTAATTTTGACCGATAACCCTAATTTAGATCCAAAACCCAAATTTTGACTCCAAACCCACATTTTAACCCAAAGCCCTAATTTTGACCCAAAACCATAATTCTAACCCTATTTTTGTCCCAAAACCCTATTTTAAACTCAAAACCCTATTACAAACCCTAAACCCTAATTTTGACCCTAAACCCTAAATTTGACCCCGTACCCTAATTTTGATCGGAAACCCTAATTTTACCCAAAATCCTAATTCTAACCTTATTTTTTACCCAAAAACATATCTTTAACTCAAAACCCTAATTCAAACCTTAAACACTAATTTGTACCAAAACCCCTAATTTTGACCCGAAACCGTAATTTTAACTCAGAGCCCTAATTTTTACCCAAAACCCTAATACTAACACTATTTTTGACCCAAAACCATATTTTAAACTCAAAACCCTATTTCAAACCCTAAACCCTAACTTTGACCATAACCACAAAATTTGACCCAAAAACCTAATTTTGACTCGAAACCCGAATTTTAACCATGAAACCCTAATTCTAACCTTATTTTTGACCCAAAACCCAATTTTTAACTCAAAACCTTATTTCAAACCCTAAACCCTAATTTTGTCCCAAAACCCAAATTTGGGCCCAAAACCCCAGTTTTGACTCAAAACCCTATTTCTAACCCTATTTTGAACCAAAACCCTATTTTAAACTCAACCCTAATTCAAACCCTAAACCCTAATTTTTATTCTAAACCTTAAATTTGACCCAAAACCCTAATTTTTCCCAAAACCCTAATTTTAACCAAAAACCCAAATTCTAACCCTATTTTTGACCTAAAACCCTATTTTAAACTCAAAACACAATTTTAAACCCTAAACCCTAATTTTAACCATAACCCTAAATTTGACCCCGAACCCTAATTTTGACCCAAAACCGTAATTTTACCCAAAATCGTAATTCTAACCCAAATTCTAACCCTAAGCCCTAGTTTTGACACAACCCTAATTTTAATCCAAAACCCTAATTCTAACCCTATTTTTGACCCAAAACCCTAATTCAAACCCTAAACCCTAATTTTTATTCTAAACCTTAAATTTGACCCAAAACCCTAATTTTTCCCAAAACCCTAATTTTAACCAAAAACCCAAATTCTAACCCTATTTTTGACCTAAAACCCTATTTTAAACTCAAAACACAATTTTAAACCCTAAACCCTAATTTTAACCATAACCCTAAATTTGACCCCGAACCCTAATTTTGACCCAAAACCGTAATTTTACCCAAAATCGTAATTCTAACCCAAATTCTAACCCTAAGCCCTAGTTTTGACACAACCCTAATTTTAATCCAAAACCCTAATTCTAACCCTATTTTTGACCCAAAACCCTATTTCAAACCCTAAACCCTAATTTTGACCCTAAACCCTAAATCTGACCCCGAACCCTAATTTTGATCCAAAACCCTAATTTTAACCCAAAACATTTTAGACCTAAAACCCTATTTTAAACTCAAAACACAATTTTAAACCCTAAACCCTAATTTTGACCATAACCCTAAATTTGACCCCGAACCCTAATTTTGACCCAAAACCGTAATTTTACCCAAAATCGTAATTCTAACCCAAATTCTAACCCTAAGCCCTAGTTTTGACACAACCCTAATTTTAATCCAAAACCCTAATTCTAACCCTATTTTTGACCCAAAACCCTATTTCAAACCCTAAACCCTAATTTTGACCCTAAACCCTAAATCTGACCCCGAACCCTAATTTTGATCCAAAACCCTAATTTTAACCCAAAACCCTATTCTAACCCTATTTTAGACCTAAAACCCTATTTTAAACTCAAAACACAATTTTAAACCCTAAACCCTAATTTTGACCATAACCCTAAATTTGACCCCGAACTCTAATTTTGACCCAAAACCGTAATTTTACCCAAAATCGTAATTCTAACCCAAATTCTAACCCTAAGCCCTAGTTTTGACACAACCCTAATTTTAATCCAAAACCCTAATTCTAACCCTATTTTTGACCCAAAACCCTATTTCAAACCCTAAACCCTAATTTTGACCCTAAACCCAAAATCTGACCCCGAACCCTAATTCTAACGGTAAGCCCTAATTTTGACCCAGAACCCTAATTCTAACCCTATTTTTGACCCAAAAACATATTTTTAACTCAAAACCCTAATTCAAACCCTAAACCCTAATTTGTACCAAAAAGATAATTTTGACACAAAACCCTAATTTTAACCCAGAGCCCTAATTTTGACCCAAAACCCTAATACTAACCCTATTTTTGATCAAAAACCCTATTTTAAACTCAACCCTATTTCAAACCCTCACCCTAACTTTGATCCTAAACCCTAAATTTGACCAAAACACTATGTTTGACCCAAAACCCTAATTTTAACTCAAAACCCTAATTCTAACCCTATTTTTGACCCAAAACCCTATTTTAAACGCAAAACCTAATTCAAACCCTAAACCCTAATTTAACACCAAATCCCAAATTTTGATCCAAAACCCTATTTTTAACCCAAAGCCCTAATTTTGACCTAAACCCCTAATTCTAACCTATTTTTGACCCAAAATCCTATTTTTAACTCAACACCCTAATTCAAACCCTATACCCTAAATTTGACCCTAAACCCAAAATTTGACTCGAAACCCAAAATTAAACTTAAAACCCTAAATCGAACACTATTTCTGACCCAAAAACCCATTGTTAACTCAAAACCCTTATTCAAACCCTAAACCATATGTTTGACCCTAAACCCTAATTTTAACCCAAAGCCCTAATTTTGACCTAAAAGCCTAATTCTACCCCTATTTTTTACCCAAAACCCTATTTTAAACTCAAAACCCTATTTTAAAGCCTAAAACCTAATTTTGACACTAAACCCTAAATTTGACCCCGAACCCTAATTTTGACCCAAAACCCTTATTTTATCCAAAATCCTAATTCTAACCCAAAGCCCTAGTTTTGACACAACCCTAATTTTAATCCAAAACCCTAATTCTAACATTATTTTTGACACAAAACATATCTTTAACTCATAACCCTCATTCAAACCCTAAACCCTAATTTTGACCCATAACCCTAATTTAGATCCAAAACCCAAATTTTGACCCCAAACCCAAATTTTAACCCAAAGTCCTAATTTTAACCCAAAACCCTAATTCTAACCCTATTTTTGTCCCAAAACCCTATTTTAAACTCAAAACCCTAATTCTAACCCTATTTTTGTCCCAAAACCCTATTTTAAACTCAAAACCCTATTTCGAACCCAAAACCCTAATTTTGACCCTAAACCCTAAATTTGACCCCGTACCCTAATTTTGATCGGAAACCCTAATTTTACCCAAAATCCTAATTCTAACCAAAATTTTTACCCAAAAACATATCTTTAACTCAAAACCCTAATTCAAACCTTAAAAACTAATTTGTTCCAAAACCCCTAATTTTGACCCGAAACCGTAATTTTAACTCATAGCCCAAATTTTGACCCAAAACCCTAATACTAACACTATTTTTTTACCCTAAACCCTATTTTAAACTCAAAACCCTATTTCAAACCCTAAACTCTAACTTTGACCATAAACACAAAATTTGACCAAAAAACCTAATTTTGACTCGAAACCCGAATTTTAACAATGAAACCCTAATTCTAACCTTATTTTTGACCCAAAACCCAATTTTTAACTCAAAACCTTATTTCAAACCCTAAACCCTAATTTTGACCCAAAACCCAAATTTGGGCCCCAAACCCATGTTTTGACTCAAAACCCTATTTCTAACCCTATTTTGAACCAAAACCCTATTTTAAACTCAAAACCCTAATTCAAACCCTAAACCCTAATTTTGATTCTAAACCTTAAATTTGACCCAGAACCCTAATTTTTCCCAAAACCCTAATTCTAACCCTATTTTTGACCTAAAACCCTATTTTAAACTCAAAACACAATTTTAAACCCAAAACCCTAATTTTGACCAAAACCCTAAATTTGACCCCGAACCCTAATTTTGACCCAAAACCGTAATTTTACCCAAAATCGTAATTCTAACCCAAATTCTAACCCTAAGCCCTTGTTTTGACCCTAAACCCTAAATCTGACCCCGAACCCTAATTTTGATCCAAAACCCTAATTCTAACCCTAAGCCCTAATTTTGACTCAGAACCCTAATTCTAACCCTATTTTTGACCCAAAAACATATTTTTAACTCAAAACCCTAATTCAAACTCTAAACCCTAATTTGTACCAAAAAGCTAATTTTGACACAAAACCCTAGTTTTAACCCAGAGCCCTAATTTTGACCCAAAACCCTAATACTAACCCTATGTTAGAACGAAAACTCTATTTTAAACTCAACCCTATTTCAAACCCTAACCCTAATTTTGATCCTAAACCCTAAATTTGACCAAAACCCTATGTTTGACCCAAAACCCTAATTTTAAATCAAAACCCTAATTCTAACCCTATATTTGACCCAAAACCCTATTTTAAATGCAAAACCTAATTCAAACCCTAAACCCTAATTTAACACCAAATCCCAAATTTTGACCCAAAACCCTATTTTTAACCCAAAGCCCTAATTTTGACACAAACCCCTAATTCTAACCCTATTTTTGACCCAAAATCCTATTTTTAACTCAACACCCTAATTCAAACCCTATACCCAAAATTTGACCCTAAACCCAAAATTTGACTCGAAACCCAAAATTAAACTCGAAACCATAAATCGAACCCTATTTCTGACCCAAAAACCCATTTTTAACTCAAAACCCTTATTCAAACCCTAAACCCTATGTTTGACCCTAAACCCTAATTTTAACCCAAAGCCCTAATTTTGACCTAAAAGCCTAATTCTACCCCTATTTTTTACCCAAAACCCTATTTTAAACCCTAAACCCTAATTTTGACCCTAAACCCTAAATTTGACCCCGAACCCTAATTTTGACCCAAAACCCTAATTTTATCCAAAATAATAATTCTAACCCAAATTTGGACCCAAAACCCTAATTCTTAGCCTATTTTGACACAAAACCCAATTTTAAACTCCAATCCCTAATTAAAACCCTAAACCCTAATTTAGATCCTAAACCTTAAATTTGACCCAGAACCCTAATTTTTCCCAAAACCCTTATATTAACCCAAAACCCTAAATTTAACCCAAAACCCTAATTTTGACCCAAAACCCTAATTCTTACCCTATTTTTGACCCAAAATCCTATTTTTAACTCAAAACCCTAATTCAAACCCTATACCCTAAATTTGACCCTTAACCCAAAATTTGACCCGAAACCAAAATTTTAAACCAAAACACTAATTCTAACCATATTTCTGACCCAAAAACCTATTTTTGACAAAAAACCCTAATTCAAACCCTAAACCCTATGTTTCACCCAAAGCCCTAATTTTGACCTAAAACCCTAATCCAAACCCAATTTTTGACCCAAAACCCTATTTCAAACCTCTAAACCCTAATTTTGACCCTAAACCCCAAATTTGACCCCAAACCCTAATTTTGACCCGAAACCCTAATTTTACTCAAAACCCTAATTCTAACCCTAAGCCCTAATTTTGACCGAGAACCCTAATTTTAACCCAAAAACCTAATTCTAACTTTATATTTGACCCATAAACATATTTTTAACTCAAAACCCTAATTCAAAACCTAAACCCTAATTATTACCAAAAACCATAATTTTGACCCAAAACCCTAATTTTATCCAAGAACCCTTATTTTGACCCAAAACCCTAATTCTAACCCTAAACACTAATTTAGATCCAAAACCCTAATTTGGACCCAAAACCCTAATTATAACCCAAAACCCTAATTTTAACCCAAAGCCCTAATTTTGACCCAAAACCCTAATGCCAACCCTATTTTTGACCCCAAACCCTATTTTAAACTCAAAACCCTATTTCAAACCCTAAACCCTAACTTTGACCGTAAACACAAAATTTGACCCAAAAACCTATTTTTGACTCGAAACCCTAATTTTAACCATGAAACCCTAATTCTAACCTTATTTTTGACCCAAAACCCAATTTTTAACTCAAAACCTTATTTCAAACCCTAAACCCTAATTTTGACCCAAAACCCAAATTTGGGCCCAAAACCCAAGTCTTGACTCAAAACCCTATTTCTAACCCAATTTTGAACCAAAACCCTATTTTAAACTCAAAACCCTAATTCAAACCCTAAACCCTAATTTTGAATCTAAACCTTAAATTTGACCCAGAACCCTAATTTTTCCCAAATCCCTAATTTTAACCCAAAACCCTTATTCTAACCCTATTTTTAACCTAAAACCCTATTTTAAACTCAAAACACAATTTTAAACCCTAAACCCTAATTTTGACCATAACCCTAAATTTGACCCCGAACCCTAATTTTGACCCAAAACCGTAATTTTACCAAAAATCGTAATTATAACCCAAAGCCCTAGTTTTGACACAACCCTAATTTTAATCCAAAACCCTAATTCTAACCCAATTTTTGACCCAAAACCCTATTTCAAACCCTAAACCCTAATTTTGACCCTAAACCCTAAATCTGACCCCGAACCCTAATTTTGATCCAAAACCCTAATTCTAACCCTAAGCCCTAATTTTGATCCAGAACCCTAATTCTAACCCTATTTTTAACCCAAAAACATATTTTTAACTCAAAACCCTAATTCAAACCCGAAACCCTAATTTGTACCAAAAAGTTAATTTTGACACAAAACCCTAATTTTAACCCAGAGGCCTAATTTTGACCCAAAACCCTAATACTAACCATATTTTTGATCGAAAACCCTATTTTAAACTCAACCCTATTTCAAACCCTAACCCTAATTTTGATCCTAAACCCTAAATTTGACCAAAACCCTATGTTTGACCCAAAACCCTAATTTTAACTCAAAACCCTAATTCTAACCCTATTTTTGACCTAAAACCCTATTTTAAACGCAAAACCTAATTCAAACCCTAAATCCTAATTTAACACTAAATCCCAAATTTTGACCCAAAACCCTATTTTTAACCCAAAGCCCTAATTTTGACCCAAACCCCTAATTCTAACCCTATTTTTGACCCAAAATCCTATTTTTAACTCAACACCCTAATTCAAACCCTATACCCTAAATTTGACCCTAAACCCAAAATTTGACTTGAAACCCAAAATTATACTCGAAACCCTAAATCGAACCCTATTTCTGACCCAAAAACCCATTTTTAACTCAAAACCCTTATTCAAACCCTAAACCCTATGTTTGACCCTAAACCCTAATTTTAACCCAAAGCCCTAATTTTGACCTAAAAGCCTAATTCTACCCCTATTTTTTACCCAAAACCCTATTTTAAACTCAAAACCCTATTTCAAACCCTAAACCCTAATTTGACCCGAAACCCAAATTTTATCCCAAAGCCCTATTTTGACCCAAAACCATAATTCTAACCCTTTTTTTAACTCAAAAACTTATTTTAAAATCAAAACCCTATTTCAAGACCTAAACCCTAATTTTTATCCTAGAATCTAAATTTGACCCGGAACCCTAATTTTGAACCGAATCCCTAATTTTAAACCAAAATCCTAATTTTAACCTAAAACCCTAATTTTAACCCAAAGCCCTAATTTTGATCCAAAACCCTAATTTGAACCAAATACCCAAATTTTAACCCCAAACCGTAATTCTAACCTTATTTTTGACTGAAAACCAGATTTTAAACTCAAAACCTTAATTCAAAATCTAAACCCTAATTTTGACCCAAAACCCAAATTTGGACCCAAACCCCTAATTCTAATCCAATTTTGACCCAAAACCCTCTTAAACTCAAAACCCTAATTTAAACCCTAAACCCTAATTTTGATCCTAAACCCTAAATTTGACCCAGAACCCTAATTTTTCCTAAAACCCTAATTTTAACCCAAAACCCTAATTCTAACCCTAATTTTGACCCGAAACCCTAAATTTTAACCCAAAACCCTAATTCTAACCTTATTTTCGACCCAAAACCCTATTTTAACACAAAGCCCTAATTCAAACCATAATTTTGAAATTAAACCCTAAATTTGACCCAGACCCTAATTTTGATCCGAAACCCTTGTTTTTACCCAAAACCCAAATTCAAACCCTAAACCCCCAAAACCCTAATTTGGACCCAAAAACCAAAATTTGACCGAAAACTCTAATTTTAACCCAAAGCTCTAATTTTGACCAAAAACCCTAATTCTAACCGTATTTTTGACCCGAAACCCTATTTTAAACTCGAAACCCTATTTCAAACCCTAAACCCTAATTTTGATCCCAAAGCCTAAATTTGACCCAGCACCCAAATTTTGACCCGAAACCCTAATTTTAAACCAAAATACTAATTCTAACCCTATTTTAAACTCAAAACCCTATTTCAAACCCTAAACCCTAACTTTGACCCTAAACACAAAATTTGAGCCAAAAACCTAATTTTGACTCGAAACCCTAATTTTAACCCAAAACCCTAATTCTAACAATATTTTTGACCCAAAACCCTATTTTTAACTCAAAACATTAATTCAAACCCTAAACCCTAATTTTGACCCAAAACCCAAATTTGGACCCAAAACCCTAATTCTAACCCTATTTTGACCCAAAACCCTATTTTTAACTCAACTAATTCAAACCCTAAACCCTAATTTTGATCCTAAACCCAAAATTTGACCCAAAAACCTAATTTTGACCGGTAACCCTAATTTTAATGCAAAACCCTAATTCTAACCCAATTTTTGACCGAAAACCCTATTTTAAACTCAAAATCCTATTTCAAACCCTAAACCCTAAATTTGACCCACAACCATAATTTTGACCCGAAACCCTAATTTTAAACCAATTCCCTAATTCTAACCTATTTTGACCCCAAACCCCATTTTTAACTCAAAATCCTAATTTTGACCCTAAACCCAAAATTTGACCCCAAAACCTAATTTTGACCCGTAACCCGAATTTTAATGCAAAACCCTAATTCTAACCCTATTTTTGACCCAGAACCCTATTTTTTAACACAAAGCCCTATTTCAAACCCAAAACCCTAAATCTGACCCAGAACCCAAATTTTGACACGAAACACTAATTTTAAACCAAAACCCTAATTTTAACCCTATTTTTGACCCAAAACCCTATTTTTAACTCAAAACCTTAATTCAAACCCAAAACTCGAATTTTGAACCAAAACCCTAATTTGGACCCAATACCCAAATTTTAACCGCAAACCCTAATTCTAACCTTATTTTAAACCCAAAAACCCTATTTTAAACTCAAAACCCTAATTCAAACACTAAACCCTAATTTTGACCCATAACTCTAATTTGGACCCAAAACCCAAATTTTGACCCCAAACCCTAATTTTAACCCAAAACCCAAATTTTGACCCCAAACCCTAATTTTAACCCATAGCCCTAATTTTGACCCAAAACACTATTTTAAACTCAAAAACGTATTTCAAACACTATACCCAAATTTGGATCCTAAATCCTAAATTTGACCAAGAACCCTAATTTTGTCCCGAATCCCTAATTTTAAACCAAAACTCTATTTTTAACCCAAAACCCTAATTTTAACCCAAAGCCCTAATTTTGACCCAAAACCCTAAATTTTACCCAAAACCCTAATCCTAAACCAAATTTTGACCCAAAACCCTATTTTTAACTCAAAACCCTAATTCAAACCCTAAACGCTAATTTTGACCCAAAACCCTTATTATAACCCAAAACCCGAATTTTAACCCAAAGCCCTAATTTTGACCGAAAACCCTAATTCTAACCTTATTTTTTACCCAAAACCCTATTTTAAACTCAAAACCCTATTTCAAACCCTAAACCCTGATTTTGATCCTAAACCCTAATTTGGACCCAGAACCCAAATTTTGACCCGAAGCCCTAATTTTAACCCAAAGCCCTAATTTTGACCCAAAACCCAAATTCTAACCCTATTTTTGACTGAAAAACTTATTTTAAACTCAATACCCTATTTCAAACCCTAAACCCTAATTTTCACCCAGAACCCTAATTTTGACCCGAATCCCTAATTTTAAACCAAAATCCTAATTTTAACCCAAAACCCAAATTTTAACCCTAGCCCTAATTTGAACCAAATACCCGAAATTTAACCCCAAACCGTAAATCTAACCTTATTTTTGACCGAAAACCCAATTTTTAACTCAAAACCTTATTTCAAACCATAAACCCAAATTTTGACCCCAAACCCAATTTTGAACCCAAAACCGTAATTCTAATCCTATTTTGACCCAAAACACTCTTTTAAACTCAAAACGTTAATTTAAACCCTAAACCCTAATTTTGATCCTAAACCCTAAATTTGACCCAGAACCCTAATTTTTGCAAAAACCCTAATTTTAACCCAAAACACTAATTCTAACCCTAATTTGGACCCTAAACCCTAATTTTGACCCGAAACCCTAAATTTTAACCTAAGACCCTAATTCTAACCTTATTTTTGACCCAAAACCCTATTTTTAACACAAAGCCCTAATTCAAACCCTAATTTTGAAATTAAACCCTAAAGTTGACCCAAAACCCTAAATTTGATCCTAAACCCCCAAAACCCTAATTTTGACCCAAAACCCAAATTTTGACCGAAAACACTAATTTTAACCCAAAGCTCTAATTTTGACCAAAAAACCCTAATTCTACCCGTATTTTTGACCCAAAACCCTATTTTAAACTCAAAACCCTATTTCAAACCCTAAACCCTAATTTTGATCCGAAACCCTAAATTTGACCCAGCACCCTAATTTTAACCTGAAACCCTAATTTTAAACCAAAACCTTAATTTTAACCCAAAAACCTAAATTTAACCGAAAGCCCTAATTTAGACCCAAAACCCTATTTCAAACCCTAAATCCTAATTTTGACCCTAAACCCTAATTTTACCCGAAACCCTAATTTTAACCATAAGCCCTAATTTTGATCTAGAACCCTAATTTTAACCCAAAACCCTAATTCAAACCCTATTTTTGACACAAAAACATATTTTTAACTCAACCCTAATTCAAACCCAAAACACTAATTTGTACCAAAAACCCTAATTTTGACCCAAAACCCTAATTTTAACCCAGAGCCCTAATTTTAACCCAAAACCCTAATACTAACCCTATTTTTGACCCAAAACCTTATTTTAAACTCAAAACCCTATTTCAAACCCTAAACCCTAACTTTGACCCTAAACCCAAAATTTGACACAAAAACCTAACTTTGACTCGAAACCCAAATTTTAACCCAAAACCCTAATTCTAACCTTATTTTTTACCCAAAACCCTATTTTTAACTCAAAACATTAATTCAAACCCTATACCCTAATTTTGACCCAAAACCCAAATTTGGACCCAAAACCCAAGGTTTGACCCAAAACCCTAATTCTAACCCTATTTTGACCCATAACCATCTTTTTACTCAAAACCCTAATTCAAACCCTAAACCCTAATTTTGAACCTAAACAATAAATTTTACTCCGAACCCTAATTTTTACCAAAACCCTAATTTTAACCCAAAACCCTAATTCTAACCCTATTTTTGATCCAAAACCCTATTTTAAACTCAAAACCTAATTCAAACCCTAAACCCTAATTTGCACGCTAAACCCTAAATTTGACACAGAACCCCAATTTTGACCCGAAACCCTAATTTTACCCAAAAGCCTGATTCTAACCCTAATTTTGACCTAAAACACTATTTAACCCAAAACTCTAATTCAAACCTTGACCGAAAACCCTAATTTAACACCAAAGCCCTAATTTTGACCCAAAACCCTATTTTAAACTCAAAACCCTATTTCAAACCCTAAACCCTAATTTTGACCCAAAACCGTAAATCTGACACAACCCTAATTTTGACCCCAAACCCTGATTTTAAACCAAAACCCTAATTCTAACCCTATTTTGACCCAAAACCCTATTTATAACTCAAAACCTTAATTCAAACCCTAAACTCTAATTTTGACCTAAAACCCTAATTTGGACCCAATACACTAATTTTTACCGCAAACCCTAATTCTAACCTTATTTTTGACCCAAAACCCTATTTTAAACTCAAAACCCTAATTTAAACCCTATACCCTAATTTTGATCCAAAACCCTAAATTTGACCCAAAACCCTAATTTTTCCCAAAACCCTAATTTTAACCCCAAAACCCTAATTCTAACCCTATTTTTGACACAAAACCCTATTTTAAACTCAACCTAATTCAAACCCTAAACCCTAATTTGGACCCTAAATTTGACCCAGAACCCTAATTTTGACCCGAACCCCTAATTTTACCCAAAAGTCTAATTCTAACCCTAAACCCTAATTTTGACCCAAAACCCTAATTTTGACCCAAAACCCTAAATTTTAACCCAAAACACTAATTCTAACCTTATTTTTGACCCAAAACCCTATTTTTAACACAAAGCCCCAACTCAAACCCTAATTTTGACGCTAAACCCTAAATTTGACCCAGAACCCTAATTTTGATCTGAAACCCTAGTTTTAATCCAAAACCCAAATTCAAACACTAAACCCTAATTTGGACCCAAAACCTAAATTTGGACCCAAAACCCTAATTTTTACCCAAAGCCCAAATTTTGACCAAAAACCCTAATTCTAACCGTATTTTTGACCCAAAACCCTATTTAAAACTCAAAACCCTATTTAAAACCCTAAACCCTAATTTTGTCCCAGAACCCTAATTGTGACCCGAAACCCTAATTTTGACCCAAAACCCTAATTTTAACCCAAAGCCCTAATTTTGACCCAAAACCCTAATTCTAACCCTATTTTTGACGCAAAATCCTATTTTTTACTCAAAACCCTAATTCAAACCCTAAACCCTAATCTTGACCCTAAACCCAAAATTTGACCCGAAACCCTAATTTAAACCCGAAACCCTAATTCTAACCCTATTTCTGACCCAAAAACCTATTTTTAACTCAAAACCCTAATTCAAACCCTATGTTTGACCCAAAACTCTAATTTTAACCCAAAGCCCTAATTTTGACCTAAAAGCCTAATTCTTCCCCTATTTTTGACCCAAAACCCTATTTTAAACTCAAAACCCTATTTCAAACCCTAATTTTGACACCTAAACCCTAAATTTGACCCCGGACCCTAATTTTGACCCGAAACCCTAATTCTAACCCTAAGCCCTAGTTTTGACACAGAACCCTAATTTTAACCCAAAACCCTAATTCTAACCCTATTTTTGACCCAAAAACATATCTTTAACTCATAACCCTAATTCAAACCCTAAACTCTAATTTTGACCCATAACCCTTGTGAATACCTAATTTGTCAGTTTGTTTTTATTAATATTTTGAAAAAATTACAAACAAAAAAAATGATAAAAATAAAACAAAAAAAGTGATTTTATTCTTGGCCCATTATAGAATTAGTGTAGCCCATTTTCATTTTATTGTTACAAATGGCTTGTTGGCCCTTTATCCAAGCCCAACTAAAATATGTTTTTTTACAGATTTGTCATAATAATAAATTAAAAAAAATAATAAAAAGTAAAAAAAAATTGTAAAAAGAGCAAGTTTTCACTTTGCTCCTTCAAGTATGGATCAACTTTGTTTTATTTCCCCTTTCTTGTTTTCTTTTACTTTTTTACTAAAAAGGGAGGCACTATCCCTACCCTTGCACCAGCCATACAGAGTGGTGGGAGTAAAGGCTGATTTGCTCCCCACTACTTGTACCTACACCAGCTGGCCTAACAAGAAGATTTGTCATCTTCTTCATTTTCTTTGTGCTATAAATTAGGCATTCAACAGTGACCAAAGGGGGGGATCGGATGAAAAAAAAATCAATCAAAAATACACCTAAGATTTCTTTGCTCGGTTCTTCTCCATTTTGTTTCATCTTCCAAAAACAAACAACAACAACAAAGAGAAAAAAACAAAATAAAACACAAAACAGTAGAGAATAAGGAATACGGGTCGTAGCTCTGAAGAATAAGAACTGTCCCAGGCTCCACCTCGTTTCGCCGCTACCGCCGTACAATCCTCGGTCCTCACTGTAACAACCCATCTAGAACCGCTCTTCACCATTACGCTGTCCTAGCCGCTCGACCTCGACCCAAGCTTCGCCTCTGAACGCCGCTACAGCTCCACCAAGTTGCGTCCAAGTCATGCCTCTGTCCGATCTGCACTGCACAAGCCACCACGTGCCAGACGTTCTCCTCCGCCGCCATCGCAGGCCGCTGTCGTCATGACCTCCGTCTTCGAACGCTGCTCCCCCAACCACAGAAGGGTAGTGTCACCCAAACGACCACTGCATCGTCTGTCTCCGTCCCGCCGTTGTCCGTGCCCTCCGCCATGCTCGTTCCCAGATCTTCCGCGTCACTTTCATTGTTGGGTACTCAGTTCCATACCCATTTGTTGTATCAGTCCCTATTCCCGTTTGCTGACAATTGGTATTTTATTTTGTTTTCTTTTATTTGTTCTATTATTATATGTTTTATGTTGGGTAATATGTGTGGGATGATTAATGGACCCAATATGTTAGTGTCTATGGTCCCTTAAAGTAGAGTCCATTGGTTTTTAAATTTAGTTAGTGTGATGTTTCTTTATCTGCATATTGGGCTAAGTTTTTTTCTCTTTTCAAAAAAAGATGCTACAAAAAAAAAGTTATAAAATAAAAAAGAGAGAATATTTTGAGTTCACGCAACAATCTACAATGTTGATGTATGATTTTTCATCCTCAAGTGTTGTTTGAATTGTAAGGGTTTATCGTATAGCTTCGCTATCTTTAACCCTGTGCAAGAGTGAATTCCTTCTTTTGTAAAAATTAAAATATCTTGAATTTACTCTTGTTAACAAAATTTTATCCAGCTTTATAAAAAATAAAATTTCTTTTGAGTTCACGCAAAAATCTACAATGTTGATGTATGATTTTTCATCCTCAAGTGTTGTATGAATTGTTAAGGTTTATCATATAGCTTCGCTATCTTTAACCCTGTGCAAGAGTGAATTCCTTCTTTTGTAAAAATTAAAATATCTTCAATTTACTCTTTTTAACAAAATTTTATCCAACTTTATAAAAAATAAAATTTCTTTGAATTCACGCAACAATCTACGATGTTGATGTATGAATTTTCATCCTCAAGTGATGTATGAATTGTAAGGGTTTATCGTATAGCATTACTATCTTGGACCATGTGCAAGAGTGAATTTATTTCGAAATAAAATCATTTTTCCTAAAATTATTTTCAAGATCAAACATTTACCAAAATAAAATCAATCAACCAATCAAAAATTTTCTAAATAACAATGTGGCTTTGAGTTTCCCATCGCACCCGGGAATACGTAGGAGCATAATCAATCATTCTGTCAAGCCAAAATTTAATTTTCTCTTTTATTGTGTTTATATTTTAATTTAATTTAAAAAGTGGAGTAAAATAAATATTTTCAAAGGCTATTAAAATTATTCTGCTCAATTAACTTGAGGTACCATTTTTAAACGGGAGATGTAGGGTGCTAACACCTTCCCTGCTCGTAACTGACTCCCGGACTCAAATCTCTATCTTTTTTTTAGACCAGTTTCCTTAAAATAAATGGTTTTTCCAATGTTTTTCCCAAAATAAATATGGGTGGCTACTCCTTTGTTTTTACCTTTATTTTCGCGGCTCCCGGACGGGACGGTCGCGATAGCTGGCGACTCCGTTTGGGAACTTGTAGAGAGTCAGGCCTAACATAGTTGGTTGTCCATTTTTTAATAGCTTTGAAAATATTAGTTTTACCCTTCTTTGTTTTATTTATTTCATAAATAGTTTTATCTGTTCTTATAAATGTCTTTGTATTTTCTTGCAACCCTAGGGTAGAAACTCTTTTAAATGTTGGATGTTATTTTGCAGGTTTAGGGATAGTTTTTTAGGTTTTGTGCAAGTTTACTTGCTCCCAGCACACACATCACCACCACATATTCACACACTTTTGGGCTCTATACCCGAGCCTTGGAATGCCATAAGATTAGAAGGGGTTTCAGTGATGTTATTGTGATGCTTTTGCGTCCCTGACAGTCACTGATTCTCCCCCTCGGATTGCTACCGATACATGGACTACGATATTGTGACTTATTTGTCCCTGTGGTGAGGTTCATGGATTTGGATCCTTATCTTTTAGATGAGGGTAATCCGGGGACCATATGTTTAGGGGTCTAGATCTGTCCCGAAAGTCATGCACATAAAATGCCATTAGCAGCCTACAAAAATAGGGTCTTGACTTCAGAAGTCCCAACTTTAGGATATGACCTATGTAGGACAAAAGGGAGCGCATTCCATCTTTTTCTGCAACATGAATAATCACATTTATATCTCATGCATCATAACGATTTTCTGCACGCATCCCACATGCACCTTAACATGCCACTCATTCGTGCATCATGTTACACTCATTATTATATTGTATGCTCGTGCATGTAGTATTTTAGGCTATGCATCGTCAATATGTCATTCATTCATGCATCTTGGTACGCTCTCATGCATAAGTAATTTTGCTTTCCAAATGTTATTAATAAAATAAAATTTTGCTTACACAAATAATTTGGTGAGAGATAACACCTTTGATAACAAGAGATGGAAAAAGTCAGACACACTAGCAATGCTCCCGCCACCAAGAGCTCCATGGTGATTTTGAACTCATTAGAGAATATGAAAGAGTTGAGCCAATCTTTGCCTCAAGAACATCGAAAAAGCTTCGTCAAGAAGTATGGAGGGATCTTTGACCTAATTTTCATACCAGTTCAAGCTACTGCTTTGAGTGCTCTAAGTCGTTATTGGAGCCCATATCTCAGATGCTTCGAGTTGCCAAACATGGACATTACACCCACCATTGAAGAATATGCTTGCCTGTTAAGGTTGCCAATGCAGAAAAATCCCACCGTGTACTTTTACATGCACTAGTGCAGAAAAGGGATTCCACGTCGGTTATTTTTGGCTTTCCACATCGGTTTTCAAACTGATATGGAAACGACCGATGTGGTTTATTGCCACTTTACACATCGGTTAAAAAACCGATGTGTAAAGTATATTTTAAACATCGGTTTTCTATTAACCGATGTGGAAAATTAATTTATCAATTGATAAGCAGTTGGAAATTTAACTTTCTACATCGGTTTTGCCTAAAACCGATGTGTAAATTTAACTTTCTACATCGGTTTTAAATAGAACCGATGTGTAAAGTGAAATTTACACATCAGTTCTACGTAAAACCGATGTAGAAAGTTAAATTTACACATAGGTTTTTGATGAACCGATGTGTAAAATCTCATTTTTTTTTTTAATCTGTTATTTACATTTCAATCATTCCTTTCCCCTGTTTCAGTAATGCAGATCAATAAACAAACCAGCAGTACCCTGATCAAACAAGAAACAACAACAGAACACCAAACCAGTTTTGACACAATTGCAACAAAGTTTTAACCATATCAAAAGCAAAACATACTTCATTCAATTTTCTTGGCACAAACAATCAGCTCTTACACATATGGTTAAAAATACTGACATTTCATCAAATGACTAATGAGCACAGAATCTGAAAACAGAGGGCATCAGGCCTAATTAATTTCGAATGAATGAAAACAACACTTTATCAAGGCTACATCAAAACACGAGAGAAGAAGAATTGAACCAGACCTGAGCACTAATACATATCATCAGTCAAAGGTACACTATAGCTAGTACATGATAAGTTTTTAAACTAACTACATATATACAAACTATGGGTGGTACACTTCAAGAAAGAAAGTTGCCCAACGCCTCTTTATGATGTTGATGTCAGAATCAGATAATGGAGTTGGATTGTTGAATATCTGCAAGTTTAATTGGACAAAAGATTATATCTTTTAAGTAATAAACTAACATAAAACATATAACGAATCTATACTATTACTTCTAATTGTGTCAATTAACATTTACCTAGCTCCATCTTTCAGTGATCCCGGAGGAGATAATTTCCAACATCCACTGCATCACATAGTAGCCACATTCCCATGACCCACGTTGTATACATGACTACGTACAAATGAAACCCAATTAGAATATGAGGAATTAAATAAAATAGAAATCAATTATTGTACCCACTGCATTTGATGCATTTGAACTAATAAATATCTTACGCTGGGAATAATCCATCTGATAGCCCGAGTACGCCTTTCACCACGCAACATGTGGGATGCATTAATAGACCTATCATGACAAAAACATTAATTAAAGTATATCTAATAGATTTCAGATAATTAAAACAACCGCATTACTGATTATAAAGTATTTTAATGCTTATGTTTCGATGATCGTCTTCAGTTGATTCGCCGACTTATTTCCCAATGAGCAGAAGAAGACCACGACGTTCATTCTTGGGTACAAGAGCAACAGTTGCCAATGCCGGCTGTATTTACGGAACAGTTAGTGACTAAGTCATATATAGTTATACTTAAATAACCGGTACTTACTTATTGAGATAAGGCGCAAGATAGAATTGATGATCGTCTCGGGCAAGTATATCACGTATGGTAGTGACCGGGTCTTCCGATGCTACGAGAACATCACCCTGAATGAACATGGGGTCAATGAACCCATAAAGGGCGAGGTTACCCTGATCGACTAACATACGATGCAGATACCTAATATATTGGAAAAACATGTTAATTATCATAGTATTTAAAAATTAATTACGTACTTAACTTATAAATAAAATGTACTTATGTGCACCAAAACGATATGTTTGCAGAACTGGCCATTTCTTTATTGAGTGCCATCTCCATAAGTTCCTTCTTTGGTATATACAGTTCACCAGGGCTGGCATCATGTTCCAACGTTACCAAGGCTGCATCATCCTCCATGGTGACAACCTGTATAGCCAGAACTTTAAAAACATCACCATGGCCAGGTGCCCCTTTGTCGATCCCCTAAACAACATAGATATATATTAGTAATCACGGATAATTAAGTTATTTAATTCGTTATTAACTAAATGGTCAAATGAATACCTTGGCAGGAGCAGACATCTCTGGTCTTCCTAGATCCGACCTTTTAGGCACAATATCATTTCCAACATCCTATAACGAATAAAAATAAAGCATTATCTTTAAACAATAATAAATATATTTCAACTATGAATATAGAAAAACACAACTAACCGAATACCTCAGATGCAACAAGAAAGTTGACCAGTCTTCTTGGCCAGAGGATGAAGTTACCGGGGCCCGACCCCTTTGTTTGAACCTCCTCAGTGGGCACAGGGACTCGAGCATCAGCATCTCGAATAATCTCAACAGACACCCTCAGCTGATCATCCGGTAATAACCGATGGTGTATGATATTACCTAACTTATTATATGCCCTACCCAATGCCACTAAGCGGCGATGATGATGATCATCAACATACAGCTCACACCTATCAGGGTCGTCATCATCATCATCATCATCATCATCATCATCATCATCATCATCATGGGGCACTCGTGCATCTCTTCAAACTCTTTCCTGTACAATATGCAATCATTGGGGCAAGCGTGTATTTTCTTATACTCCATACCCATCGGACACAATATCTTCTTCGCCTCATAGTTTCGAGATGGCAATGTGTTGCCTTCTAGAAGCATTTCTTTCAACAACTCAAGCAATTCGGTAAAGCTTTTATCGCTCCACCCATTTCTCGCCTTCACATTGAACAATCTTAACACCGCTGACAACTGTGTGAAATTAGTGCACCCCGGATACAAAGCCAATTGCGCATCACTGCACAAAGTATCATACACATGTGTGCGCCGAAAAGACTCTTGCCCAACATCACGGATCATGTCCTCTAGTCCATCGTCCATTTCCACGTCATCAACTTCCTCTCTATCCGACACCCTCGGCCTGTCTAACGATTCACCATGACATATCCATGTTGTATAACTCTTACAAATCCCCTCACAAATAAGATGATCACGTATCTCCTCAGCTTCTAGTCGTCTCTCATTCAAACAGTTAACACAAGGACAATAAAACCTTCCGTTACCATTATCAGGAGCATTTGTTTTTGCAAACTGTAGAAAATCTTCCACTCCATTCTCATACTCATCACTTGTCCGTCTAGCATCCATCCAACCGCGATCCATGACTAAACCAATACCTTCGTACTTAGTCCAACATATTCATCAACCACTTCTTATGACAGGGTATGGCCCTATCCCATTCGAGAAGAAACTTTTTCAACATTCGGTTAACAGTTAGTCCTTAACTATCATGCTCATACTTGACAAAATTTCGGCAGCATTTCCCCGCGGTCTCCGACGTACACTACTTGAACGCGATGACATCCACCACGATAAAGTATGCACCCGGAGAACGAAAGGAAATGTATCAATCCGAACTTTCATCAAGTATATAACATTAGAATCAATGAATAACTATTTTAACTGAATTAAGAAAAAGTTTTTTCCCAAACTGTCCAACTTTGGACAATTCAAGATCCAACACAATGAGCGGTACATTAAGCACGTACACGTACACGTACGCTCATTAGTATTGCATCTCAAACGGGAAACTAAGGCTTTACTAATTATTGTGGGCATATTATCGAATCAAATAAATTTTCAAGAAAATACATTAAAACTCCAATGAAAGCTTTTCAGCCAAAACGTACCTTCTGAGAGACACGCCTAGTTGTTATTATGCAAAGAGTGAAGTCAAGTGATCAAAGCAGAGGCAGTAGCTCTATGCAATGAAGTGTAGATCACCCCTGCAGCAAAATGAACATCTAAGAATTCTAATGAAAACCATAAAATTGACAGACACTATAAGGTCTTTGTAAAGTCACTTACCAAAACACGAGAGAGGAAAAGGGTAAAAACAAGATCTAAGGTTAGTTCTTTTGCTTTTTTATATTGGGAATTCTATTCTGTCTAAAGGTGTGAGTGTACTACTACTCGTTTGATTCTCTTGTTTCTTGTTTCAATTTCAGAAAGATTATGCAATTAGTCATGTTGCATTCAGTCCTCTTGGACATGAGGTTGTCATCGGCTATGAGAAAGAAAACATTTATGTGATGAACGTACATCATGGTAAGATATTTTACTTTAAATATTATTTTGTTTGTATTTAGATTTTTCTTGTAAAAGGGATGAGATCACATGTTCTTACAAAATAGATGGAGCAAATAAGGATTCATATTCTCTCGATGATGTCATAAAGATGATGAAAGTTGATGTAAAAGAAATGCATCGACCAAAACTGGAGAAACAATCAGAGATATCAAGGTTTTTGGTTTTTTTTTTCTTATAAGCAAAAATGTATTGAATCGAGTACAAGGGGTACTCAAACCCGTATACATCATAATAAAGAAAAGATTACAAAAGAAGCGAGGATATTAGGTACATTGTCAACCAGAAACACACAAACTGCTAGGAGGTTGAAATATAGCTAAATTCATGCCCCCAACAATCCATCAAAACCCCTTCTACTCGAACACCCGGGATTGAAATAACGAAGTAATATTCACAAAAACCACCCAATAGTTCTAGGATTAATGACAAAGTGATATCTGTTACCACCATGGAAACACCCAAACAACACTTTGGAAAAATACAAAACCAAAACCAAATTTCACAAGCATCCAACTAAAAACTTAGCATCTACTAGTCTCCATTCCAAAGAACGCAAGTAAAGAAAAAGCATTCAAAAATTACACGAACGGTGAACAATCGGGAATCCGAAGCTAGAAAACGAGAATCAACTAAAAATCCCCACATTGATCTCGATACTTGAAGCTCACTTGAAAATCAGCAAAAGCAAATGTGAAAAAAGCTAAAGCATAGAACTGGCTTATTATATCGTAACAAAGAACTACCAATAACCCATAAATAAAAACAAAAATTCATATGACGGGGGTTGTAACATGTAAGGATGTTTACGTGTTTTACCTTTGAGAAGTTGAGGAGATGAGAGTGGGAACCGAGAAAGAGAAGCCGAAGAGATGAGAGGGAGTTGACGGTGGTGGAGGCGAAGGCAGCACGGCAGATACACCGGAGCTTCCGTCGTCGCGCGGCGGCAAAAAGTGAGGGAGATGGGAGATGAGAAGCTGTGGCTGGTATGAACAACCAGCGAAGACTGCGTCTGCGTGAGAGAGCTCAGATGAAAAGTTCCTTGTTTAGGGTTGAAGAACTCGGATGCGTTGTTTTCCTTGTTTAGGGTTGAAGAACTCAGATGAAAAGGAAAAGGAGGGAGAGAGCTTAGATGAAAAGTTATCAGCGCCAAAATGAAAAGGGAGGAAGAGAGAATTAATATGTAAATAATAATACACATCGGTTAACTTAGAACCGATGTGGTAAAGTTTCACACATCGGTTAATAATAAAACCGATGTTTAAAAATAGAATTTTAATTTCTAATTTTTTTTTATAGTTTTATACATCAGTTATTAGAAATCGATGTGGTTAATGACTGTTTTACACATCGGTTCTAATACAACCGATGTTAAATGTTAACAATTTCTGAGTTTATTTTTTTTATTTTAATTTTAAACATCGGTTATAAATAACCGATGTGGAAAGGTTTTACACATCGGTTATTCCTTAAACCGATGTGTAATACTTTGATTTTAATTTCAAAAATGCCACCGCCTCCTTTTACACACCGGTTTCATAGAAACCGATGTGTAAACTCCGATGTAGAATCACTTTTCTGCACTAGTGATGGGGCAATACTTGACCACTGCAAGCATAGCAGGGTTACTAGGGCTTCCTGAAATTGAAGTGAACTTGACCGGGCACTCAAACTCGCGAGGGTTGACTCGAAAATTTCTTGAAAATCATTTGAGGAAACTAATGGATCAACAAGACTTGGAAACCTTTGAGAGGGTATTGGCACTAGCAATATATGGGTTGGTTCTATTTCCATCAGCGCTAGACATGATAGATCAAGCAGCAATGGACGTGTTCTTCACATTTGAAAGAAAGAAAACCCCCGTGCCGACAGTATTGGCTGAAACGCTTTTGACTCTAGGAATTTTGCCAGCGGCATCCAAAGGGGAAGCTCAGATGTTGTGCGCAGTTGCTCTATGTATGGGTCATGACTCACATGTACACAAAAGGCTATATCAACCACCATTCAGATCCACTAAGAGGCTTCCATAACATCCCTACAAGACAGATTAATGAAGAGGAATGGAAGAGCGAGTTTGACAAAGTGGAAAGAGACTCTTTTATGTGGGTATGCCCATGGTACGAAAGTCGACAGGGGCAAGATATCATTTACAGTTGTGGTGGCTATCCAAATGTTCCTATGATGGGCCCGAGAGGGTGCATATCCTACACACCCGCCATAGCCTTACGACAACTTTGTTGGATGTAAACCGTGCCACGAGAAGAACAACTCAGTGGATGCTGTTTCCGATACGAGGATGGCGAGAATACCAAGTTCTTGGCAAAAGAAGTTAGAAATGCATTGAAAAATTTGAGGATGGCGGGGAGATCACAATCGGAGTATGAAGCATGGAGAAAATCAAGGAAAGGTCCCGTCAACATTCCTGCAGAAAGCACGAAAGCTGAAGATTACTCCCCTTGGGTAACTCAAATGGTAGAACAACTGAAAGTCCTGGAAGCACAAATGAAGGAAATGGAACAACAAAAGCAAGATGCCGAGTTGAAATAGCCATTGGTCAAAAGTGTTGTGAGAAGTTAACAAAGGAAAATGAACATTTAAAAGATTTGTGTGCAGATATCTCCGTAACCTTAAAAGTCCAGAAGAATACAGACAAGGTCCCGCCGAGCGTCATGACTAGGATCCAGAATCTTGAAAGCAAAGTATTGTCCTTGACAATAGAGAAGCATCAACTAAGAAAAGAAAAGCGTCAGTTAGAAGAAGAAGTCATTCAGCAAGGAGATGTGAGAAAGTCATTGGAAGTGGAAGTCAATCGACAAACGGGAGTCAATGCCAACTTACAAAAGCAAATTTGTGCACAAGACAGGATGACTGATGAATTGGTGCAAAAGGTCCAAGAGATGAATATTCTATTAGTCGAAATCAAGAAGCAGTGCAATTTAGGGTGGACCTCAGCAAAACACTATCATGATCAAATGGTTCAAGTAATGAATGCCATGAAGTGGTGGAGAGAAGAGGCCCGAGAGCAAGGGATATATATTGACATATGGAAAAAAATATATATGAGCATGAATTTGGAGCTAAGCCATTGTATTCCGAATTTTGTCCAACGCTTTGAAAAGGCAGAAAAACAAATTCGTGCGGACCCTATGCTTTGTCTCCCGGCTGAGTTGGATGATTTCATGCAAATGTGTGGAGGGTTTGCTCGAGGGCTAAAAATAAAGAGACCTAAGCTATTGACTTTAGGATGAAAATGTTGTAAAAATGTCGAGAATTATGATATAATCCCAATCTATGTATTGTTTTTAGGAGATTTTAATGAAATATGTCCTTGCCTCCATAATTCTATGTATTGCTTTGAGGAGTTTTTAATGAAATCGGTTCTTGCTTCTATGATTCCTTCGCACTCCAACTCTTGCACTTGACTTACGACGACACCTATCGCGGAGCATGGTCTTCCTTTAGTATGTGGTCCACTACATCTTTGCCTTATAGGATTCTTCCTTCTGTGCAAAGGGTAGGACGACACGTCTCAATTCAGAATTGCTAGTGTGTTTGAGACAACATCTATTGTGGAGAGTTGTTTCTCTCCTAGATTTGTTGTCAACTCCATTCCATCTTATGAGCACAATGCTCTCTGTGTGGGATGGAAGGGCCATCTCTTGTTTGTTATAAGGTGTTAACTCAAAAAATAATAATAAACTCCAAAGGTGATTTTCATAAAAGCTTTTTTGCATTTTTCCAACATTTTGTTATCACTTTTATTTTGATTAAAACAGTGTGTGGCTTTTCTGAACAATTGCTCCAAGACACCCTTATCACACTCGGTCACAGACAAGAGCCAAGGCGGATGAACTAGAAGAAGTCCAAGAGATCAGGGACGAAGTCAGTCAAATCAAGGATCAGATGACTAAGATGATGGAGATCCTACAAGCAGTGCAGAAGGAAAAGAACACAAAGGAGAACCCTCCAGCCTCGAACGAAGGACATCCGGCCACACCTCTCATTCCGCCCGGTTTTACTCAGATTCCTATTCAAGGCTTCAACCAACCAGGGGCCATGATGCCTCTCACTATTTATCCAAGCAACCAAACTCATCTTTCATTTGACCCGAACAATCCCCCCTATGGTTTGCCTCGTGGATATGTGCCACCAACGGCCCCCATCCCACAAGATGGCATTCAAAACTCCGAACATATCACTTAGACACAAACCCCCACCGATGCTGTCGAAATGCCACAAACACAAACTGTCAACCCTACAGATGGTAACACCCTGACGGTGACACTTTCTGCTAATCCAAAAACCCCACAATGCATCCTACATTATGGGCCCCAGGGGACTCAAATGATGCCAAACTTTAGATCCTCCTACATGCCATACTCCTTCCCTCAGAATATGTACGGTGAAACTCCAATGAATCAGTCAGGAGGGAATTCCCAATCTAAAGAAAAGTTGGAAGTGCTAGAAGAAAGACTACGGGCCATTGAAGGAGTAAATAGTTATGGTCTGCGGGATGCTTCGGAACTTTGTCTAGTGCCAAATGTTGTAATTCCACCAAAATTTAAGGTACCCGATTTTGACAAATATCGGGGAACCACTTGTCCCAAAAACCATTTGACCATGTATGTAAGGAAGATGGCATCATACGCTCAAAATGATAAGATCTTGATTCACTTCTTCGAAGACAATTTAACTGGGGCAGCTTCAAATTGGTACACGCATCTCGAACGGCCCCACGTCCGATCCTTCAAAGATCTAGCAGATGCATTCCTGAAGCAATACAAGTACAATATTGACATGGCTCCCGATAGGATGCAACTCCAAAATATGGCAAAGAGAGACACAGACACTTTCAAGGAGTATGCACAACGATGGAGGGAATTGGCTGCTTAGGTGGAGTCTCCATTGGCCGAGAAAGAAATTGTGGCAATGTTCATTGATACACTCCAGTCGCCCTTCTATGATAGGATGATTAGGAGTGTGTTATCGAACTTTTCTGACATGGTCATCATCGATGAGAGAATTGAAAGTGGAATGAGGAATGGCAAGATCACTGAGACTTCAATAATGAACGGCCCGAAGAGAGCCCTATTTGTGAAGAAGAAAGAAGGAGAAGCACACGCAGTAACCTTTGAAAAAAAGAAACCAAACCAATATAGACCAAACCAAACACCCGCCTTCCAAGCCCAATACGCCCCATATCACCAAGCCAACCAGCCATACATCGCTGCCATCTCACAATTTCCAAATCCTCAACAGATGGCTCCTTACCGGCCATCATACCCCTCTCAACCTCAAACACACCTTACTATGCCACCTCAAATTGTTCAACCCCTAAGTCCAAACCCAAACACCAGCCAAACAAGACCGCCGTATAACTCGAAAAGGAAGCCAGTATATTTCGACCCGATACCCATGACCTACACTGAGCTACTGCATCAGCTTATAAGTAAATCTGTGTTGACTCATATCCCAATGAAACCATTGGGGCCTCCTTATCCTAAGTGGTTTGACCCAAGTGCTAAATGTGAGTATCATGTGGGGGCAATAGGTCATTCCACTAAGACCTGCAGGGCTTTCAAATTGAAGGTACAAGATCTTATTGATGCTAAGTGGTTAAGCTTTTAGAAAGATGCTCCGAATGGGGCACAAGGTCCTATGCCAAATCATGGGGGTTCGGGATTCAATGCCATTGATAGCTTTATGGAACCTACTCTTAAGAGCCAAGTGATTGATGTCAGAACTCCCATGAGAGTTATTTTAAGGGAGATGAAAAAACATGGATTGGTACAAACCTCAATTGTTGAAGAGAATACTGTTGATGAAGAGATAAGGTGTGACTTCGACGGGAATATGGGGCATTCAATTGAAGACTGTGCAGAATTTTGACAGGTTGTGCAACAGTTAATAGATATGAAGATTATCCTAATTGGTTGTGAATCGAATGAGTGTGGAATTAACATGGTAGCTGAATCTACAATTTCCCCAACTCCAGTTAAGATAACTCCTTTTACTGTTGTGATTAATCCTCAACCGGTTCCTGATCAAGTCGCTCCGAAGCCAGTGGTGATACACTATACTGAGAAGGAACCTATGTCGGTTTCGAGTGGGCCAACACCAGTTGTCATCCGAATCCCAGGTCATTTCCCTTACAAGGACACCAAACGGGACCACTGTGGTTACCAACATTTCGGGAATTGGTGGAATGACTAGGAGTGGTCGCATTTATACTCCAGAGGTATTGCAAAGGGAGGGAACAGAAAAGGAAGAAAAAAATCGCAAGGGGAAAGAGAAATTGGAAGAAACACCGGCAGAAAAGGATACCAAAGGGGGTGATAATAAAAAGGAGGTATCTGATGAAGAAGTCGGCGAATTCTTGAAGTTCATCAAGAAAAGCGAATACAGGGTTATGGATCAATTGAATCAAACTCCAGCTCGGATATCTCTTTTATCTTTGTTGGTGAATTATGAGCCACATAGGAGAGTACTGATGAAGGTGTTGAATCAAGCTCATGTCTCTCATGACATCACAATTGATAAGCTTGATAACATCGTTGGTAACATCGTTGCTGATAATTATATCACTTTCACTGATGATGAAATTCCAGCTGAAGGAATTGGGCACAATAAGGCGTTACACATCTCTATGAAGTGTCGAGATCATGTCATGGCTAGGGTTCTCATTGATAATGGTTCTTATTTGAATGTAATGCCAAAGTCAACACTGACAAAGCTGCATTTCGATGGAACTCATATGAAGCCAAGCACAATGATTATAAGAGCTTTCGATGGCACCCGAAGGGAAGTCATGGGAGAAATTGAATTGCCCATTCAGATTGGACCTTGCACCTTTGAAATACTCTTCCAAGTAATGGACATCACACCAACTTACAGTTGTCTCCTACGATGACCATGGATCCATTCGTCTGGAGCTATACCTTCCACATTGCACCAAAAAGTGAAGTTCATTATCGATAGTAAGTTGATAATTGTTTCTGGAGAGGAGGATATGTTGGTGAGTAAGCCATCAGCAACCCTTTACATTGAAGTTGCCGAAGAATCTCTTGAGATTGTTTTCCAATCGCTTGAAATTGCCAATGCCACTTATGTTGGGGATGATGTTCCACTCTTGAAACCTCAGTCATCTAAAGCGGCCACTATGATGGCTAGGGTTATGCTCGAAGGAGGATACCGACCTGGAAGCGGTTTGGGGAAGAATAGCCAAGGTGTCATTGACATCCTCATGCTCACCGAGAACAAGGACAGGTTTAGGTTGGGATATAAACCCACCAAGACCGACAAGATGAGGGTTATAGAAGAGAAGAAAAGAAAGTGGTTGGCTCGGCTAGAAAATCCTGAATACGAGGCTGAAAGGGTTCCCATTTGTGACATTCAGCAGAGCTTCCAAAGTGTAGGGTTCGCATTCCTGGACTAAGCAGCAGCTGTTGAAGATGATATCTCACCAATCACGGTGTCAATTTGGTGTATTCATGCCCTCCGGATACAGAGCTCAACAATTGGGAGGTCATTGAGTTCCCCAGGACCATAGAGTTTTTTTCAAAGTAATTATGTAATGCTTATCCTTTAGCTCTGCCCAAGGCTTTAGGATTTTTGTTGTAATGGCCTTGTTTCCGTTTCAGTATGACTTATCAATAAATGCATGCATTCAATATCTTTATGTTCTTATCCCTCTTATTTTTTACTTTCGCTTTTATTCATCGTTCCACACCAATAAATGCAGTTTCCCATCTTTAACCTTTATTCATTCATCTTTCGCTGATAACTACCAAAATGCATATCTAAAAGCGACTCTCTTGAAAATGACAGTGTTAATAACCCAGCATACAATTTTGACTATCCTATTGATCATGCTGATGAGGTTTCTGATGATGATGGGGAAGTCCCTCCTGAACTATTGAGGTTGGTAGAGCAAGAATCCAGGGAAATTCGTCCCCATGAAGAGCCTAGTGAACTAATCAATTTGGGAACCAAAGATGATAAAAAAGAGGTCAAGATCGGCCTTTCCCTGAAAGAAAAGGAGCGAAGTAGATTGATCAGGTTGTTGATGGATTATAACGATGCAAGACATGCCAGGGTTAGACCCTAGTGTAACAGAACACAAACTGCCATTAAAGCCGGAGTGTCCTCCAGTAAAACAGAAGCTACGAAGGATGAAAGCGGAAATGTCTTTAAAGATCAAGGAGGAGGTCAAGAAGCAACTAGATGCGGGTTTCCTAGAAGTGGTGAAGTACCCTCAATGGGTTGCTAACATCGTTCCTGTCCCCAAGAAAGATGGAAAGGTTCGAATGTGTGTCGACTATCGAGATTTGGACAGAGCTAGCCCAAAAGATGATCTTCCTCTGCCTCATATTGACGTTCTTGTAGATAATACTGCCCAACATGCATTATTCTCTTTCATGGATGGATTCTCAGGATATAATCAGATAAAGATGGTACCAGAAGATATGGAGAAAACTACATTTGTCACTTTATGGGGAACCTTTTGGTACAAAGTTATGCCATTAGGCTTGAAAAATGCTGGGGCAACATATCAACGGGCTATGGTGGCTTTGTTCCATGACATGATGCATAAAGAGATAGAAGTTTATGTAGATGATATGATCACCAAGTCCAGATCCGAAGACCACGTTGATAATATGCGAAAACTTTTTGAGTGGTTAAGATAGTTTAGGCTCCAACTGAATCCAGCCAAGTGCACTTTTGGAGTGAAATCAGGCAAGCTGCTGGGGTTCATTGTTAGTCAAAGAGGAATAGAGGTTGATCCTGAAAAAGTTCGAGCAATCATCGATATGCCAGCACCTCAAACGGAGAAAGTAGTTCGTGGGTTTTTAGGAAGATTGAACTACATTGCCAGGTTCATCTCCCAACTAACTGCGACATGTGAACCAATCTTTAATTTGTTATGCAAAAATCAGGCAGTAACATGGAATGAAGATTGTCAAAAAGCCTTTGAGAAGATCAAATAATACCTACATGAGCCTCCAGTCTTGGTTCCCCCAGTTCCGGGAAGACCTTTCATCATGTATTTGACTGTGCTAGATGAATCAATGGGTTGTGTACTGGGGCAACACGATGAGTCAGGAAGAAAAGAGCATGCCATCTATTATCTAAGTAAGAAGTTCACCAGTTGTGAAGCCAACTACTCACTGCTAGAAGGCACTTGCTGTGCTTTGGCTTGGGCGGCTCGCCGTTTGAGGCATTACATGTTGTGTTACACTACCTGGTTGGTGTCCAAAATGGATCCAATCAAGTATATCTTTGATAAGCCTGCTCTGACTGGAAGAATTGCTCGCTGGCAAGTCCTGCTATCAGAATACGACATTGTCTATGTCACCCAAAAAGCAGTAAAAGGTAGCGCTCTCGCAGAATATCTAGCCAATCAGCCAGTAGATGATTATGGATCGATGCAATGCGATTTCCCATTTGAAGATATAATGGCTTTGTTTGATCACGTATAATCACCAGAAAAAGAAAAGTGGACTTTGTTATTTGATGGAGCTTCTAATGCCTTGGGGCATGGATGGGACAATACTAATCTCACCAGAAAATGATTATTTCCATGTCACTGCAAGGCTTTCCTTTGATTGTACAAATAATATAGCCGAATATGAAGCTTTTGCGCTCGGGATCCTGGCAGCGATAGAATCAAAGGCAAGGATACTGAAGGTATATGGGGACTCTGCATTAGTCATCGACCAGCTAAGAGGGGAATGGGAAACTCAAGATGCCAAGTTAATCCCGTACCATGATTACTTCAAAGGTTTGATTGAGCAGTTTGATGAAGTCACATTTCACCATATTCCACGAGAAGATAACCAATTAGCTGACGCGCTGTCTACCTTGTCCTCGATGTTCAAAGTAAGTAACGAGAAGAACTTACCACTCATCAAAATGGAAAGTCGAGATCATCCTGCATATTGTCAAGTGATAGAGTAAGAGCCAGATCAAAAATCGTGGTACCATGACATCAAATGCTTCATCCAAAGAAGGGAATATCCTCCGGGCGTTTCAGAAAATGACAAAAGAACCATAAGAAGACTTGCAATGGGTTTCTATTTAGATGGAGGTATTCTCTACAAAAGAAATCATGACATGGTGTTGTTGAGATGCGTTGACGCAAAATAAGCTAAACGGATAATTGAGGAGGTCCATGAAGGATCTTTTGGAACACACGCGAGCGGGCATGCAGTGGCAAGAAAAATCTTGAGGGCTGGCCAATACCGGTTGACAATGGAGGCAGATTGCTATAATTATACGAAGACGTGCCATAAGTGTCAAATATATGCTGATAAGGTTCATGCATCGCCAACTCCCTTGAATGTCATGACGGCACCCTGGCCATTCTCAATGTGGGGAATGAATGTGATCGGTCCAATCGAACCAAAAGCCTCGAATGGGCATCGCTTCATTCTTGTTGCCATTGATTATTTCACAAAGTGGGTTGAGGCTGGATCATATGCCAATGTGACCAGGAATGTCGTGATCAAATTTGTAAAAAGAGAATTAATTTGTCGTTATAGGTTGCCAAGTGAGATTATCACTGATAATGCGACTAACTTGAACAACAAGATGATGAAAGAGATGTGCGAAAACTTCAAGATAAAGAATCACAATTCCTCCCCATAGCGCCCAAAGATGAATGGAGCAGTTGAGGCCGCTAATAAAAATATCAAGAAGATTGTCCAAAAGATGGTGGTGACATATAAGGATTGGCACGAGATGTTACCTTTTGCTTTGCACGACTACTGTACCTCTATTCGTACCTCGACAGGGGCAACTCCGTAGTCTTTAGTTTATGGGATGGAAGCAGTACTCCTGATTGAAGTAGAGATCCCCTCATTAAGGGTATTGAGAGAGGCAGAATTGGAAGAAGCCGAGTGGGTCCAAGATCGACTCGACCAATTGAACCTTATTGAAGAGAAGAGATTAGCAGCACTGTGTCACGGTGAATTGTACCAGAAAAGGTTGACGAGAGCTTACGAGAAGAAAGTACGCCCCCGGCAGTTTCGGGAGGGTGATCTAGTGCTCAAAAAGATCCTAACAATCCAAAAGGATCATCGTTGGAAGTGGACCCCGAACTACGAAGGACCTTACATTGTGAAAAAGGCCTTCTCGGGAGGAGCTTTAATTCTCACCAGGATGGATGGGGAAGATCTTCCACTCCCTATAAACTTGGATGCAGTAAAAAAGTACTATGCTTGAATGCACTTCCCAAAAAAATCAGAAAAAAGAATGAAAATAAAAAGAAATGGAAAAGCTCACTAGACTGAAAATCTGAAAAGACGGTCTAGGCAAAAGTTAGAGCAACCCGATAGACTGAAAACCTGAAAAAGGCAGTCTAGGCAAAAGTTAGGGTTAAAAGGAAAAAACATAATAATGGAAGTGTCGTCAAGCCAATGAATTGGGGCAATCAGTGGGATAGATGCATGAAGACTGGGGCAGATAGCATTCTCAGATGTTGATTAGTGAGCAGTCGATATGGTATGAGAGATACTAACACTAGTCATGGAAAGAGATGTCACTTGAGGAGATGTGTTTCCATTCCACAACCTTTTTGCAATTCCATACTCCATTGTAATATCTGCTTTGTATACCTTCTCAGTCCAAATATAATGACATTGACTCCCAATTCTTTTACCCTTATCTCTTTCTCTTAACTTTTGTCAATTATGTGTGTGCATTCATCATGATAAGTATATACTGAAATGTGAAACATGTATTGGTGTCTTCAAGATGCATTTAGAATTCCCTTGAAAATCTCAAAAGTTTGTGAAGAACGAGATGATCTCCCAACAAAGGGCACCGTGGTCTACTGACAGGAGGCACAGGGACAATCATTGCAAAGGAAGCATACCCTTTCAAAAGTTCTTGACCTTATTCTCCATGAAGACAGGACTTGTTTTAGTTCATCTCATGGCTTGTTTGTGATCAACACTTTAAGGGGTCGAAGGTGATAATAAAAACCACCTAAGCGATGAAAAAATAAAAATAGTAATGTCTTACGAGCTTTCCTTGTGTTGCATTGAAATCATTTGAGGTTTTCATCAAGCATATAGGGCATTTCTGGCATCATGCATTGTAGTTGTTTATCTTTTGTAAACACAAAACCCCGTAGATTGCACAGACATCATATGTTTTTATTTTCTGTCAAGCTTCAGCGGATACCCCACTCCGCATGCTTTTTAGTTTCTGTTAAGCTTCAGTGGATAACCGACTCCACAAGATTTTTACCTTTTGTCAAGCTTCAATGGATAACCGACTCCACAAGCTTTTTTTACATTTCCTTTCAAGCTTCAGCGGATAACCGACTCCGCAAACTTTTAACCTTTTGTTGAGTGTAACACCCGGGTACCGACGAGGGCGGGGAGTGGTCACCGGTGCAAGAAGGCACGGAGAAGGAGCGGCTCCTGGCTGGCTTCTAGGTGGAGGGACACATGAATGAATCGATTACACACCTGAATGAGAGGGATCCTGAGACCGTGTAGGTATGGGACTATACAGTTGAGGATGACTTATATGAATTGATTGGTACTACCTATACTAACAAGATGCATCTTCTTTTCGGGAGCTCATCACTTAAGAACTCCACAGTTAAGCGTTATTGACTTGGAGCAATTCTGGGATGGGTGATCTGTAACACCCGGGTGCCGACGAGGGAGGGGAGTGGTCGCCGGTGCAAGAAGGCACGGACAAGGAGCGGCTCCTGGAAGGCTTCTAGGCGGAGGGACACATGAATGAACTAATTACACACCCGAATGAGAGGGATCCTGAGACCGTGTAGGTATGGGACTATACAGCTGAGGAAGGCTTATATGAATTGATTGGTACTACCTATACTAACAAGATGCATCTTATTTTCGGGAGCCCATCACTTAAGAACTCCACAGTTAAGCGTGCTTGACTTGGAGCAATTATGGGATGGGTGACCTCCTGAGAAGTTTTCCCCAGAAGCGTGTGAGTGAGGACAAAGCATGCTGAAAAGACCCGTGTTGGTCTGTGGGGTCAGTCGTCAATCCATAGAGCAGCCAGGGATGTTACAAATGGTATCAGAGCGTCACCTCTCCCAGTACGGTGTGGTTCGGGGACGAACCAAGCGGAAGCTGGTGGGCATGTAACACCCGGGTGCCGACGAGGGCGGGGAGTGGTCGCCGGTGCAAGAAGGCACGGACAAGGAGCGGCTCCTGGAAGGCTTCTAGGTGGAAGGACACATGAATGAACTGATTACACACCCGAATGAGAGGGATCCTGAGACTGTGTAGGTATGGGACTATACAGTTGAGGAAAGCTTATATGAATTGATTGGTACTACCTATACTAACAAGATGCATCTTCTTTTCCGGAGCCCATCACTTAAGAACTCCACAGTTAAGCGTTCTTGACTTGGAGCAATTCTGGGATGGGTGACCTCCTGGGAAGTTTTCCTCGGCGGCGTGTGAGTGAGGACAAAGCATGCTGAAAAGACCCGTGTTGGTCTGTGGGGTCAGTCGTCAATCCATAGAGCAGCTAGGGATGTTACATGATCTCCTGGAAAGTTTTCCCAAGAAGCGTGTGAGTGAGGACAAAGCATGCTGAAAAGGCCCGTGTTGGTCTGTGGGGACAGTCGTCAATCCGTAGAGTAGCCAGGGATGTTACAAATGGTATCAGAGCGGTTTCTTGGGTTTTGGCACACCCACTTTGGCTACCAATGCTACAACAAAACTTTGTTTCAGTGGATTGACATCCCTGGCTACTCTATGGATTGAGGACTGTCCCCACAGACCAACACGTGCCTTTTCAGCATTCTTTGTCCTCACTCACACGCTTCCTGGTAAAACTTCCCAGGAGGTCACCCATCCCAAAATTGCTCTAAGTCAAGCATGCTTAACTATGGAGTTCTTAAGTGATGAGCTCCCGAAAAGAAAATGCATCTTGTTAGTATAGGTAGTACCAATCAATTCATATAAGCCATCCTCAACTGTATAGTCCCATACCTACACAGTCTCAGGATCCCTCTCATTCGGGTGTGTAATCGGTTCATTCATGTGTCCTTCCGCCTAGAAGCCTGCCAGGAGCCGCTCCTTGTCCGTGCCTTCTTGCACCGGCGACCACTCCCCGCCCTCGTCGGCACCCGGGTGTTACATTGAGTGGATACCCGACTCCGCATGCTTTTTAGTTTCTGTCGAGCTTCAGTGGATAACCGACTCCACAAGCTTTTTACCTTTTTGTCAAGCTTCAGTGGATAACCGACTCCACAAGCTTTTTACCTTTTTTGTCAAAGTTCAGTGGATAACCGACTCCGCAAGCTTTTAACCTTTCTTTTCAGGGTTCAGCGGATAACCGACTCCGCAAGCTTTCTATATTTGGCAAGTATCATACCCCATAAGATCTTTTGACTGCAAGGTTCGACGGATACCCAACTCCGCAAGCTTTAGACCTGTCTTTTCAAGCTTCAGTGGATAATCGACTCCACAAGCTTTTAATCCTTTTGTTTTCAAGCTTCAGCGGACAAACGACTCTGCAAGCTTTTTATCTTTCTGTTCAAGCTTCTATGAGCAGTCCATCCCGTAAGCTCTTTTAATTATACATCCTTTTACTTGTCAGTGAACTTCGGTCAAAATTGGAGTTCATGTCTTTACTCGTTTCTTATAATGACAATAGATTAACTACGGTTACTGATGAGTCACTGGCAAGTGTACCGGGTCGTCGTAATAATAAAATAAACACGGTAAGAATTTACCGAGGTCGAACACAAGGATTGGGCTACCAATTCTACTAATTCGCGGGAAATCCGATACGTTTGGTCAAGAGAGGAAAGTGGTTGAGAGAGAGAGATTAATATCGCAATTCAAATAACTAATCAATTAAAGCTAAGGTATTAAAATCTGATATTAAAATATCTAGGGTCTCAAATCCACCTACCCAATCATGCATAGTACCCAAGTGATGATGTATTCCTCCCTAAGTTCAATTACAATGTCAACCGGGACCCCCAAATTCTCCTATATCCCTTTATCGTGCTCAATAGGACGTATTCGATGATTGGATTAATTACTTACTAGGTCTCATAACCCTAATCCTCGAATTCTATTAAATCTTGTTCCCTATATGGTTGCACCGATCTCCTATTCACTCTCGTACAATATTCGATCGATGATCCCAATTCAAGTTCTAAAACGCGAATCGCCGATCAGCCTCAACACGTTTAACAAGTCAATCACGCATGCATATGATTAACACAATCAAATCAGAATTGGAAAACATCAATTGAGAAAAGGGGAGAAAAACATACATCACATGAACACTATACCGCCATGGGTGGCTTCATTGATTCCCTAGACGAGGGGATTAGTTCCTCATGCCCGTGACGACAAACGAACAATTGGCAATAATCTCCATAATAAAATAAGAAAAGAAAAGAGAAGGGAGACGCAGCTCCAGAAACAAGGATTCGTCCTAAAATTGATCTAAAACAAGTGGAGTATCCAAGGTTTTTTTTTATCTGGATCTGAAAAAGCCTATAAATAGGGATTCTGGTTCTCGGCCGCTCACGGGGTGAACAAGCTTTCGCGAGGCGAACATTAGTTTTGGCGCGCTTTCAATTTGGATTCTCGCGAGGCGAGAGTGTGTTCGCGGGGCGAGTCTTTAAACCTTAATCTGTCACAGCCGTGACCTTCATCACGGCTAGGCCGTGATGGTCTCTGTCTTCCAGGGTCTTCAAACGCTCGCGGGGCGAGCTTCCTCTCGCGGGGCGAGACTTCAAACCTTAATCTGTCACAGCCGTGACCTTCATCACGGCTAGGCCGTGATGGTCTCTATCTTGCAGGTCTTCATGATTCGCGTGGAGAGAATCTCCTCGCGGGGTGAGACAGAATTGATGACGTTGCTGCTTTGCTGATCTTCAGGCTCGCGGGGCGAGAATCCACTCGTGGGGCGAGTATCTCCAGAATGACAATTTCCACAGTTTCTTGACTTTCCTTGACTCTCGGAGCTTCACTTCTAACCTGAAACAATACAAAAGAAACAAAAAGCGTAATTCTATTAAAAATAGACTAAAAACTACTAAAAATGCCTAGAACGAGTCAAAGTCTACTTAGGAACAAAACAAAGTCAAATTTGGGCGAAAACGAGATTGAACTCAAATAATTTGCACAAAAACCACAGTCCATCTAGTTATAAAACTAGATAAGCCAAAGGCTTATCAAAACACCCCAAACTTAAACCTTGATTGTCCCCAAGCAAGCTAAAACTCAAAAAGGACTCAAGACTTGGCAAGCCTAAAGGAATCAATCGATTTCGCACAAATTTCATGCAATCAAAACAGTTTTTCTCCAAAGATTTCCCCTTGCATCAATGTAATCCCCACATTCATTTACTTTAAACAATTGAGAAATTCATCATTTCATGCAATCATTAATCTAAGTTGAGGATCAGAGTTACACACAAAAGGAAGATCACCAATTTCAAACAATTGCCTTCCTCGCAAGGGTATGTAAAATTTCACTCATTCTCTCAAATTCGTCTAGGCTATCAAATTTTCACTCAATTTCACATATCAAGAGCACTTCCCATGAATTTGATTTTCATCTCAAAAATGGTTCCCACGAAAACATGCATGCAACATCAGAAGGTCTTATAAAGGTTGTAATGGGGCCTGGCTGAGGGTAGGATATTCAAGGATACTAGGCTTAAGTCCCTAGGAACTAAGAGAGCATGAGCATTTGACACATCTTCCACTCAAATTCCTTTTTCCATTTTTCTTTTTACCTCGGGTGACTACGGCCTTTTCCTTGCTTTTTTTTTTTTTTGCTTTGCCCCTTTTCTTTTGGCAATTTTTCTTTTTTTGGGTTTCAATCTTTATTTTTATTTTTCTCAACCAAAATGACATATCACCTTGTAGCCACCCCAAACTTAGTTCCTCACAACCCTTCTCTTGCTATGCTTCCATGCTCTCCTAATCCTAAGATTGGGTTAACATGGTTTTTCAGATTTTTGGCTTATAATATAGGGTCATCAAGAAACAATAGGCTAATTAGGCTCAATGTGGCTAACTAGGGAACATGCATTAGGGATGGTTCTTTTTAGGCCAAGTAGTTATTCAAAGAAAGCTGCCTAAATCATTTGATGCAACACGTAGACATGCAAACCATGAAGAGATTCAAGCAAATTCGGGAAAGTGCCACTTAAAAGTGATTCACACAATAAAAAACAAAGTTGGAGGCTCAATTCCTCACCTGGACATTTTTTGAAAATTGTTTGACCGAGATACAATTCCTATTGTGTCCACCCCCTCACCCCAAACTTATCATAAATCAAGTAATCACAATAAAATTCTCAAAGTGCAGTTTTCAATTTTTCACATGGGGATCAACTTTTCTATTTTCAGAACCTAGGGGGAAATCATCAATGGTCAAAATAACTTATGCAATCAATCTATGCTCAATTTAATTAAAATCCAAAAAGCTTGCCGACACATATTCATACATAAACTCTTGATCTTCTCAAATTATTCAAGAGTGACAAACAAAAACAAAAAAATAAACAAAAACAAAAACAAAACAAAAGTGAGGAGAGGAGAGGGTGCTCCCTGATCAAGTTTCCATGGTTGCCTCCTCATCCAATTGGTATCACGGGCTCCCTTCTGTTTCATAGCATCCTAGAAGAACTCCTGCAAATTAAAACCTTAAGTGCATATTCGCGAGGCGAGAGACAACTCGCGAGGCGAATCTGGAAAATTGTTATTCACACTTTCCAGATTAGCGAGGCGAGTAGCATATCGCGAGGCAAATCTGGAATTACAACAGATGATGATGCCCAGAATAGCGAGGCGAAAGTAGACCTCGCGACGCGAGACAGAAGCGTGAGCAAGCCTCTGAGATTCAGGGCTTCTGTCTCGCGCGGCCACAGTGGATTCGCGTGGCGAATCAAGCTCTTTTTTTTTATTTTATAATATAAATGAAAATGACAGAAACTAAAACCAAAGGATACCTAGCTTGGGTTGCCTCCCAAGTAGCGCTTGTTTAACGTCCCGAGCCTGACTCAAGTCACCCCTAAGGGTTAATCCGGAGGAAGAAACTGCTTGCAAATTGGGACTGATTCCCCATGGTAATGCCTTATCATTTGCACATTCACCTTGAAGTTACCAGAGGCCCCTTCTAACTCTACTGTTCCGTGAGGACAAACTTGGAGGACCTTGAATGGTCCCGATCACCTCGATCTTATCTTTCCCGGAAAGAGTTTCAACCTTGAGTTGTCAAGAAGTACCGCTTGCCCGGGCTCAAGCTCCCTAGGCAAGATGTGTTTGTCCTGCCCTTCCTTAGTCCGCTTTTTGTGGTTCGCTTGCTTGCGGATCCCGGACAACTCATTTAAATCCAAAAGCCCTCTATAATCAGCACATACTCTCCACTCCATGATGGTCCCTTTTGGGATCAACTGGTTGTTTTTATTGACCACCACGGTTGTGCCACCTTTCAACTTTGGTGCTTTATCCTCTTTTTTCATGCCCTTGTTGTTGCGCTCTTCCCTTGCACATTCATCCCTTGGGGAACTCGGTAAGGCTTCCATGTCTTTCAACCACTCGAGATAGACCTCATCCCCCAAAGGGTCTTTTTTCTCACTATCATCATCATGGGATTTTACCAACACTTGAGCAAGTGAAGAACCATGGGCTTCTCTAGTTGCCTTTGCCTTGACAGTTGGATCCACCATATCCACTCGATACACTTCCGACCTCTCTGCAGGGTGCTTCATTGCTTCAAAGAGATTGAAGACTACCTCATCATCTTGCACCCTTAGAGTGAGTTTCCCTTGTCGCACATCTATCAAGGCACCCCCAGTGGCCAAGAAGGGCCTACCCAATATGAGAGGGATCTCGGCGTCTTCATCCATATCAAGCACTACAAAGTCCACCGGAAATATGAGCTTGTCCACCTTTACTAACAAGTCTTCGACCACCCCATAAGGATATTTTGTAGTGCGATCGACTAGTTGGAGCGACATCCGTGTATCCTTGAATTCTTTGATCCCCAACCTCTTCATCATAGAGAGGGGCATCAAGTTGATGCTTGCCCCTAGATCACATAATGCCTTCCCTACAGTCATCCCCCCAATGGTGCATGGTATCGAAAAAGAACCGGGATCCTTCAACTTTGGAGGTAGTTTTCTTTGAAGAATGGCACTACATTCCTCAGTCAAAGCAACCCGTTTCCTCATCCACTATTCTCCGCTTCTTGGAGAGAAGCTCCTTCATAAACCGGGCATAAGATGGCATTTGTTCCAAGGCTTCCGCAAATGGAATGTTAATTTGAAGTTTGCGGAAGACATCAAGGAATCTGTTAAACTGCTTATCCTGTTGAGGCTTCTTCAATCTTTCAGGATACGGTACCTTCATGTAGGGCGGGAGGTCTTGGGGTTCAACCCACTTCTTCTTTCGGAACTCTTCATCCACAAGCTTCAGCCTACCCCTTGCTCTGGTGCCTTGTCACTTGCCAACTCCTCTTTCTCAGGTTGCTCTTCCTCAAAACTGGTTGCACCCTTGTTAGATCCCAACACCCTACCGCTTCTAGTTGTTATGGCATTGCAATGGGCCTTAGGGTTGTTCTCGGTATCACCTGGGAAAGTGCCTGGGAGACGCTCATTTAGTTGTCTTGCGAGCTGAGCAACCTGCGTCTCTAGATTGTGAATTGATGCCCCTGTATGCGTTGCCAGCTTGTCAACAGTCACATTCACCTTCTCTGTGTTGATTACCATCTTTTCCATTGCCGCATTCATCTTCTCAAAAGCCAATTCCCAAGGCTGCCTTCCACCATCTGTTATTTGCAACTGATTAGGCCCCGGAAGAGCCTGCTGAGTATTGCGCTGCTGGATTCCAATGTTCGGCCTCAGACTCTGTTGAGGTTGTTGCCAATTCTGTTGAGGATGTTGTTGACCGGCTAGACCACCATTAGCATCACTCCAAGCGAAACCCGGATGGTCTCTCCTCATATATCCCCTATTCTGATTCTGACTGTAGTCATTCTGTCTGTTCCTCTGATAGTTGTTATGGGGCACACTGTCATAGAAATTGTGGCATGAGTCCCCATGTTCTCGAGAGAAGTTGAACTGACAGCTCTGAGTGTCATGATTTCCATTACAATTATCACAACCCGGAGGCATTCCCTCATGGACCGCATCAACCTTCTTGTTCTCTGACAAAGCCGCAACTTGCATCTTCAATGATTTAACTTGCTCTAGAATGGCTTCCATTGTTGCAGAACTGACTCCACTTGAGGTTTCCCTACCACGGTTGTAATCATTGTACGACATCTTCTCTAATAATGCCCATCCATCCTCAGCTGATAAAAAGGAAAAGGAACCGCCAGCTGCGGCATCACAATTCATCTGATAGCGTCCCCTTAACCCGTTAAAGAAATGTTGAACCTTGGAGACCGGGTCAAAGAAAGCTGAAGGACATCTTCTCAAGAGCACATTGTACCTTTCCCAAGCTTCATTAAAAGTTTCATCCTCTGTCTGTCTGAAAGATGTAACGGCTACTCTTGCTTGTGCCGCTTTCTGAGGGGGAAAATACTTAGTTAGGAACTTTTGTGCCATTTGCTCCCAAGTTCTGATATTGTTCCTATCCAAGCTGTCAAACCAATCACGAGCGACATCCCTAAGAGAGAGAGGGAATAGCCGTAAGCGGAACTCATCCTGAGAAACACCTCTTGTCTTCTGTAAGTCACAAGCTTCAAGGAAGTGGGTGATGTGCCTGTGAGGGTCTTGTCTGCCACTCCCATCAAACTGATTCTCACGGATATAGGCTGTGACACATCCTTCCACTCTGAAGGAGTCTGTATTGAGGTTGCCTCTCACGATGGAAGAATCACAATCACCCAAGTTGGGTAGACTGTACTCGAAGAGAGGCTTGTAACGAGGAGGAGGGGGAGGATTCTCTTCTTCCATTCTCTCAAGATCACTCACTTCAAGCCTTTTTCTTTCTCTGACTTCCTTCCTTAAGCGCTTCTCGGTCTTGGTGATCTCCGAATCAAATAGCAGGTCCTATTGTGAAAGGGTACCTCGCATACAAAAACACGGCAAGACCAAGTGGAATCAAAGAAGTAGAGAGAAATAATAAATAAATAACAGAAAAAAAAAAATAAAATCAACTTAACCAATCAATCAAATTCCCTAAAAATTAGGAAAATTGGTTGTGCCAATCCCCGGCAACGGCGCCAAAAACTTGATGAGTCACCGACAAGTGTACCGGGTCATCGCAAGTAATAAAATAAACACGGTAAGAATTTACCGAGGTCGAACACAAGGATTGGGCTACCAATTCTACTAATTCGCGGGAAATCCGATACGTTTGGTCAAGAGAGGAAAGTGGTTGAGAGAGAGAGATCAATATCGCAATTCAAATAACTAATCAATTAAAGCTAAGGTATTAAAATCTGATATTAAAATATCTAGGGTCTCAAATCCACCTACCCAATCATGCAAAGTACCCAAGTGATGATGTATTCCTCCCTAAGTTCAATTACAATGTCAACCGGGACCCCCAAATTCTCCTATATCCACTGTCGTGCTCAATAGGACGTATTCGATGATTGGATTAATTACTTACTAGGTCTCATAACCCTAATCCTCGAATTCTATTAAATCTTGTTCCCTATATGGTTGCACCGATCTCCTATTCACTCTCGTACAATATTCGATCGATGATCCCAATTCAAGTTCTAAAACGCGAATCACCGATCAGCCTCAACACGTTTAACAAGTCAATCACGCATGCATATGATTAACACAATCAAATCAGAATTGGAAAACATCAATTGAGAAAAGGGGAGAAAAACATACATCACATGAACACTATACCGCCATGGGTGGCTTCATTGATTCCCTAGACGAGGGGATTAGTTCCTCATGCCCGTGACGACAAACGACCAATTGGCAATAATCTCCATAATAAAATAAAAAAAGAAAAGAGAAGGGAGATGCAGCTCCAGAAACAAGGATTCGTCCTAAAATTGATCTAAAACAAGTGGAGTATCCAAGGTTTTTTTTTATCTGGATCTGAAACAGCCTATAAATAGGGATTCTGGTTCTCGGCCGCTCGTGGGGCGAACAAGCTTTCGCGAGGCGAACATTAGTTTTGGCACGCTTTCAATTTGGATTCTCGCGAGGCGAGAGTGTGTTCGCGGGGCGAGTCTTCAAACCTTAATCTGTCACAGCCGTGACCTTCATCACGGCTAGGCCGTGATGGTCTCGGTCTTCCAGGGTCTTCAAACGCTCGCGGGGCGAGCTTCCTCTCGCGGGGCGAGACTTCAAACCTTAATCTGTCACAGCCGTGGCCTTCATCACGGCTAGGCCGTGATGGTCTCTGTCTTGCAGGTCTTCATGATTCGCGTGGCGAGAATCTCCTCGCGGGGCAAGACAGAATTGATGACGTTGCTGTTGTTGGTGTAAGCCCTAGAGGCCAATGTATTTCTTTAGACTTACATTTGTATCTTGCTATTTTATATATATATATATATATATATATATATATATATATATATATATATATATATATGATATGAGGCATTTCAGTTTATTGTGTTACTTATTTAAACATAATAAAGTCCTTAGAATATAAATTTCGGTTCAATTGAATATCAAGTATATGACTTGATCGTGAGACACTATTGAACAATGAAATCCTATTCTTAAATATCCGTAGTCAAGTATTTTATTAATAAGGACAATAATAATACAATTGAGACTATTATGTGTGCAGACTGATGACCATATCTCACGGGTCATGCATATGAGATATCAAGTCGCCACATAGGTACACATTAAGGTAATGATGTATTGGATTGACCCACCATGAGAACACTACATGGAGCGTTATGTGAGTGTCATAAGTAGTTCTCATAGTGACAATGGTGCATACAATCCTTCGACATGAAATCACTACGATCCCTACATGAGGAGTCGTGTGCTTTAATATCGTCAAACGTCATCTGTAATAGGATGATCATAAAGACGGTCATTGGGCATACCACGAGCCATGCAGAAGGATGTGAGTGACCTAGATGGAATTTGTCCCTCCTACATAACAGGAGTAATATCTGTGGGCCCCCTGATAGAGTGAGATTGTAAAATGCATGGCCGTGCTGAAATGAGTCAATATGAGATATTGACCTCATTTGTTGTTAAGTCTACTCGGGTATCAGGGAACATGATATTGAACTATACAAGGGTGACACATTCTATGACTTGTGTTCAATATAGATATATGGACAAAGGGATAATAATGCACATGAATATTTGTCACCGAAAGGTTTCGTCAAATCACTGACTTTCTCACTACTTAGGTAGCAGTGATGTATTGCTAGATACCGCTCACTGTTTGTAATATTAAATGGGATTTAATGTTACTGCTAACGTTTTGGGAACCTATAGGGTCACACACATAAGAGCGGATTAAAAGAAGCATTAAAAGGAGAGTTGGACTTTCCTATTGGTCCTAGCGCATAGTACATGGGCTTAGGTCAAGTGCTGCTCACTAACTCACTTAAGGAGGCGCTAATATAAGTAGAACACTTAAGTTGTTGTGCACACAAGGTTGATAACCTAGCCGCACAAAAGGAGTAAGAGTGAACAGTAAGTCTCGGTTTTGAAGCTAGCTTGCTAAGACGAGACGCTTCAGGTTCGTGACGTTGGACGTTCACGGAGTCTGCTCGTGTGGATACCTCTAGAGACACCGTTCGTGCGGTGTTCGTGATAGACGAATTTCAACCAACAACCATCGCTTCAAGAGGTAAACTTTCTAATCTTGAATCATGACCATTCGCATGGATCCTTCGATGGGAATTTTTCCGTTGCGTTTTATTTTGTTTTATACGCAAATTCCCAACAGCTGCTTTGCTGATCTTCAGGCTCGCGGGGCGAGAATCCACTCGCGGGGTGAGTATCTCCAGAATGACAATTTCCACTATTTCTTAACTTTCCTTGACTCTCGGAGCTTCACTTCTAACCTGAAACAATACAAAAGACACAAAAGGCGTAATTCTATTCAAAATAGACTAAAAACTACTAAAAATGCCTAGAACGAGTCAAAGTCTACTTAGGAACAAAACAAAGCCAGATTTGGGTGAAAACGAGATTGAACTCGAATAATTTGCACAAAAACCACAGTCCATCTAGTTATAAAACTAGATAAGCCAAAGGCTTATCAGTTACACCTACTATCAAATAAGAAACAAGTAAAGAGGGGCAGCTGTGAATACCTAATTTTGTCCGTTTGTTTTTATTAATATTTTGAAAAAATAACAAACAAAAAAAATGATAAAAATAAAACAAAAAAAAGTGATTTTATTCTTGGCCCATTATAGAATTAGTGTAGCCCATTTTCATTTTATTGTTACAAATGGCTTGTTGGCCCATTATCCAAGCCCAACTAAAATATTTTGTTTTTTTTTATGATTTGTCATTAGAATAAATTTAAAAAAATAATAAAAAGTAAACAAAATTTGAAAAAAGAGCTAGCTTTCACTATGCTCCTTCAAGTATGGATCAACTTTGTTTTATTTCCCCTTTCTTGTTTTCTTTTACTTTTTTACTAAAAAGGGAGGCACTATCCTTGCCCTTGCATCAGCCATACAGAGTTGTGGGAGTAAAGACTGATTTGCTGTCCACTACTTGTCCCTACATCAGCTGGCCTAACAAGAAGATTTGTCATCTTCTTCATTTTCTTTGTGCTATAAATTAGGCATTCAACAGTGACCAAAGGGGGGATCGGATGAAAAAAATCAATCTAAAATACACCTAAGATTTCTATGCTCGGTTCTTCTGCATTTTCTGTTTCATCTTCCAAAACAAACAACAACAACAAAGAGAAAAAAACAAAACAAAACACAAAACAAGAGCAACAATAGAGAAGAAGGAATATGGGTCGTAGCTCTGAGGAAGAAGAACTATCCCAGGCTCCACCTCGGTGCCACCGTACGATCCTCGATCCTCACTGTAACATCCCACCCAGATTCGTTCGTCACCACCGCGCCGTCCTAGCCGCTCGCCGCTGCAGCTCGACCCCGACCCATGCTCCGCCTCTGAACGCCGCTACAACTCCACCAAGCTGCGTCTAATCCGTGCCTTTGTCCGATCTTCACTGCACAAGCCACCACGTGACGGACATTGTCCTCTTCCGCCGTCGCAAGCCGCTGTCATCACGACCTCCGCCTTCGAACGCTGCTCCACCAACCACAGCAGGGTAGCGTCACCCAAACGACCACCGCGTCGTCTGTCTCCGTCCCGCCGCCGTCCGTGCCCTCCACCACGCTCGTTCCTAGATCTTCCGCATCACTTTCGTTGTTGGGTACTCAGTTCCATACCCATTTCTTGTATCAGTCTCTATTCCCATTTGCTGACTATTGGTGTTTTATTTTGTTTTCTTTTATTTGTTTTATTATTATTTGTTTTATGTTGGGTTATATGTGTGGGCTGACTAATGGACCTAATATGTTAGTGTTTATGGTCCCCTAAAGTAGAGTCTGTTGGTTTTTAAATTTAGTTAGTGGGATGTTTCTTTATCTGCATATTGGGCTAAGTTTTTTTCTCTTTTCAAAAAAAGATGCTACAAAAAAAAACAAAAAAAAGTTATAAAAATAAAAAGAGAGAATCATTTGAGTTCACGCAACAATATACAATGTTGATGTATGATTTTTCAGCCTCAAGTGTTGGATGAATAGTAAGGGTTTATCGTATAGCTTCGCTATCTTTAACCCTGTGCAAGAGTGAATTTGTTCTTTTGTAAAAATTAAAATATCTTCAATTTACTCTTTTTAACAAAATGTTATCCAACTATATAAAAAATAAAAATTCTTTTGAGTTCACGCAACAATCTACAATGTTGGTGTATGATTTTTCATCCTCAAGTGTTGTATGAATTGTAAGGGTTTATTGTATAGCTTCGCTATCTTTAACCCTGTGCAAGAGTGAATTCCTTCTTTTGTAAAAATTAAATATCTTCAATTTACTCTTTTTAACAAAATTTTATCCAACTTTATAAAAAATAAAATTTCTTTGAATTCACGCAACAATCTACGACGTTGATGTATGAATTTTCATCCTCAAGTGATGTATGGATTGTAAGGGTTTATCGTATAGCGTTGCTATCTTGGACCTTGTGCAAGAGTGAATTTATTTCAAAATAAAATCCTTGTTCTCAAAATTATTTTCAAGATCAAACATTTACCAAAATAAAATCAATCAACCAATCAAACATTTTCTAAAGAACTACGTGGCTTTGAGTTTCCCATCGCACCCGGGAATACGTAGGAGCAGAATCAATCATTCTGTCAAGCCAAAATTTAATTTTCTCTTTTATTGTGTTTATATTTTATTTTAATTTAAAAAGTGGGGTAAAATAAATATTTTCAAAGGCTATTAAAATTATTTTGCGCAATTAACTTAAGGTACCGTTTTTAAACGAGTGATGTAGGGTGCTAACACCTTCCCTACTCGTAACCGACTCCCGGACTCAAATCTCTATCTTTTTTTTAGACCAGTTTCCTTAAAATAAATGGTTTTCCCAATGTTTTTCCCAAAATAAATATTTGTGGTGACTCCTTTGTTTTTCCTTTATTTTCGCGGCTGCCGGACGGGACGGTCGTGTCAACCCTAATTTGGATCCAAAACCCAAATTTTGACCCCAAACCCTAATTTTAACCCAAAGCCCTAATTTTGACCCAAACCCTAATTCTAACCCTATTTTTGACCCAAAACCCTATTTTAAACTCAAAACCCAATTTAAAACCCTAAACCCTAATTTTGATCCAAAACCCTAAATTTGACCAAGAACCCTAATTTTGACCCGAATCCGTAATGTTAAACCAAAATCCTATTTTTAACCCAAAGCCCTAATTTTGACCCAAAACCTTAAATTTAACCCAAAACCCTAATTCTAACCCTATTTTTGACCCAAAACCCTATTTTAACTCAAAACCTTAATTCAAACCTTAAACGCTAATTTTAACCCAAAACCCTATTATAACCCAAAGCCCTAATTTTAACCCAAAGCGCTAATTTTGACCCAAAACCCTAATTCTAACCCTATTTTTTTACCGAAAACCATATGTCAAACCCTAAACCCTAATTTTGATCCTAAACCCTAAATTTGACCCAGAACTCATTTTTTGACCCGAAACCCTAATTTTAACCCAAAGCCCTAATTTTGACCCAAAACCCTAATTCTAACCCTATTTTTGACTCAAACTTGTTTCAAACCCTAAACCCTAATTTTGATCCTAAAATCTAAATTTGACCGAGAACCCTAATTTTAACCCGAATCCCTAATTTTAAACCAAAATCCTAATTTTAACCCAAAACCCTAATTTTAACCCAAAACCGTAATTTTGATCCAAAACCCTAATTGGGACCCAATACCCAAATTTCAACCCTAAACCGTAATTCTATCCTTATTTTTGATCGAAAACTCTAGTTTTAACTCAAAACCTTAATTCAAACCCTAAACCCAATTTTGGACCCAAAACCCTAATTCTAATCCTATTTTGACCCAAAACCCTATTTTAAACTCAACCCTAATTTTGATCCAAAGCCCAAAATTTGACCCAGAACCCCAATTTTTCCCAAAACCATAATTTTAAACCAAAACCCTAATTTGGACCCTAAACCCTAATTTTGACCCAAAACACTAATTTTGAACCGAAACCCTAAATTCTAACTCAAAACACTAATTCTAACCTTATTTTTGACCCAAAACCCTATTTTTTACACAAAACCCTATTTCTAACCCTAATTTGGACCCTAAACCCTAAATTTGACCCAGGACCCTAATTTTGAACCTAAACCCTAGTTTTAACCCAAAACCCAAATTCAAACTCTAAACCCCCAAAACCCAAATTTTGACCCAAAACACTAATTTTAACCCAAAGCCCTAATTTAAACTCAAAACCCTATTTCAAACTCTAAACCCTAATTTTGATCCGAAACCCTAAATTTGACCCAGCAGCCTAATTTTGAGCCGAAACACTAATTTTAAACCAAATCACTAATTTTAACCCAAAACCCTAAATTTAACCCAAAGCCCAAATTTTGACCTAAAACCCTAATTCTAACCCTATTTTTGACCCAAAATCCTATTTTTAAATCAAAGCCCTAATTCAAACCTTATACCATAATTTTGACCCTAAAACCCTAATTCTAACCCTATTTCTGACGCAAAAGCCTCTTTTTAACTCAAAACCCTAATTCAAACCCTAAACCCTATGTTTGACCCAAAACAATAATTTTAACCCAAACCCCTAATTTTGACCTAAAACCCTAATTAAAACCCTATTTTTGACCCAAAACCCTAATTCAAACACTAAACCATAATTTTGACCCAAAACCTTAAATTTGACCCCAAATCCTAATTTTGACCCGAAACCCTAAATTTACCCAAAACCCTAATTCTAACCCTATTTTTGACCCAAAAACATATCTTTAACTCAAAACCCTAATTAAAACCCAAAACCCTAATTTGTACCGAAAACCCTAATTTTGACCCGAAACCTTAATTTTAACCCAGAGCCATAATTTTGACCCAAAACCCTATTTTAAACTCAAAACCCTATTTCAAACCCTAAACCCTAACTTTGACTATAAACCCAAAATTTGACCCAAAAACCTAATTTTGACTCGGAACCCTAATTTTTCCCAAAACCCTAATTTTAACCCAAAACCCTAATTCTAACCCTATTTTTGACCTAAAACCCTATTTTAAACTCAAAACCTAATTCAAACCCTAAACCCTAATTTGGACCCTAAACCATAAATTTCACCCAGAACCCTAATTCTAACCTTAATTTTGACCCAAAATACTATTTTAAACTCAAAACCTAATTCAAACCCTAAACCCTAATTTGGACCCTAAATTTGACCTAGAACCCTAATTTTGAATCGAAACCCTAATTTTACCCAAAAGCCTAATTTTAACCCTAAACCCTAATTTTGACCCAGAATCCTAATTTTGACCCGAAAACCCAAATTTTAACCCAAAACCCTAATTCTAACCTTATTTTTGACCCAAAACCCTATTTTTAACACAAAGCCCTAATTCAAACCCTAGTTTTGAAACTAAACCCTAATTTTGATCCATAACCGTAATTTTGATCTGAAACCCTTGTTTTAACCCAAAACCCAAATTCAAACCTTACACCATAATTTTGCCCGAAAACCCTAATTTGGACCCAACCCCAAAATTTGACCCAAAACCCTAATTTTAACCCAAAGCCCTGATTTTGACCCAAAACCCTAATTCTAACCGTATTTTTTTTACCAAAAACCCTATTTTTCAACTCAAAACCCTATTTCAAACCCTAAACCCTAATTTTGATATGAAACCCTAAATTTGACCCAGAACCCTAATTTTGACCTGAAACCCTAATTTTAAACCAAAACCCTAATTTTAACCCAAAACCCTAATTTTAACCCAAAGCCCTAATTTTGACACAAACCCCTGATTCTACCCCTATTTTTGACCCAAAATCCAATTTTTAACACAAAACCCTAATTCAAACCCCAAACCCTAATTTTGGCCCTAGACCCAAAATTTGACCCGAAACCCAAATTTTAACCCGAAACCCTAATTCTAACACTATTTCTGAACCAAAAACCTATTTTTAACTCAAATCCCTAATTCAAACCCTGAACCCTATGTTTGACCCAAAACCCTAATTTGAACCCAAAGCCCAAATTTTGACCTAAACCCCTAATTCTAAACATATTTTTGACCCAAAACCGTATTTCAAACACTAAACCCTAATTTTGACCCTAAACCCAAAATTTGACCCAGAAACTTAATTTTGACCAAAAACCCTAATTTTACCCAAAACCCAAATTCTAACCCTAAGCCCGAATTTTGACACAGAACCCTAATTTTAACACAAAACCCTAATTCTAACCATATTTTTGATCAAAAAACCTAATTTTAAACCAGAAACCTAATTTTGACCCAAAACCCTATTTCTAACTCAAAACCTTAATTCAAAACCTAAACCCTAATTTTGGCCCAAAACTCATGTTTTTGAACCAAAAATCCTAATTCTAACCCTGTTTTGACCCGAAACCCTATTTTTAACTCAAAATCCTAATTCAAACCCTACACCCTAATTTTGACGCTAGACCCAAAAATTGACCCAAAACCCTAATTTTAACCCTAAACCCTAATTCTAACCATATTTCTGACCCAAAAACCTATTTTTAACACAAAACCCTAATTCTAACATTATTTTTGACCCAAAACCCTATTTCAAACCCTAAACCCTAAATTTGACCGAGAGCCCTAAATTTGACCCGAAACCCTAATTTTTACCCCAAACCGTAATTCTAACACTATTTCTTACCTAAAAACCTATTTTTAACTCAAAACCCTATTTCAAAACCTAAACTCTATGTTTGACCCAAAACGCTAATTTTAACCCAAAGCCCTAAATTTGACCCCGAACCCTAATTTTGACCCGAAACCTTAATTTTACCCAAAATCCTAATTCTAAACCAAATTCTTACCCTAGGCCCTAATTTTGACACAACCCTAATTTTAACCCAAAACTCTAATTCTAACCCTATTTTCGACCCAAAAACATATCTTTAATCCAAAGCCCTATTTTTGACCGAAAACCCTAATTATAACCCAAAACCTTAATTTTAACCCAAAGCCCTAATTTTGACCCAAAACCCTAATTCTAACCCTATTTTTTTACCCAAAACCCTATTTTAAACTCAAAACCCTATTTCAAACCGTAAACCCTAATTTTGACCCTAAACCCTAAATTTGACTCAGAACCCTAATTTTGACCAGAAACCCTAATTTTATCCAAAACCCTAATTATAACCCAAATTCTAACCCTAAGGCCTAATTTTGACTCAGAACCCTAATTTTAACCCAAAACCCTAATTCTAACCCTATTTTTGACCCAAAAACCTATTTTTAACTCAAACCCCTAATTCAAATCCTAAACCCTAATTTGTACCAAAAACCCTAATTTTGACCAAAAACCCTAATTTTAACCCGGAGCCCTAATTTTGACCCAAAACCCTAAAACTAACCCTATTTTTGACCCAAAACCCTATTTTAAACTCAAAACCCAATTTTGACCCCAAACCCTAATTTTGACCCAAAACCTAAGTTTTGACCCAACACCCTAATTCTAACCCTATTTTGACCCAAAACCCTATTTTAAACTCAAAACCCTAATTCAAACCCAAAATTTGATCAGAAACCCTAATTTTAACCCAAAACCCAAATTCTAACCCTTTTTGTGACCCAAAAACCTATTTTTAACACAAAACCCTAATTCAAACCCTAAACCCTATGTTTGACCCAAAACCCTAATTTTAACCCAAATCCCTAATTTTGACCTAAAACCCTTTCTAACATTATTTTTGACCCAAAACCCTATTTCAAACCCTAAACCCTAATTTTGACCCTAAACCCTAAATTTGACCCCGAACCCTAATTTTGGCCCGAAACCCTAATTTTACCCCAAAACCCTAATACTAACCCAAATTCAAACCCTAAACCCTAAATTTGACCCAGAACCCTAATTTTGACCCGAATCCCTATTTTTAAACCAAAACCCTAATTTTAACCCAAAGCCCTAATTTTGACATAAAATCCTAATTCTAACATTATTTTTGACCCAAAAACCCTATTTCAAACCCTAAACCCTAATCTTGACACCTAAACCCTAAATTTGACCCGGAACCCTAATTTTGAACGGAAACCCTAATTTTACCCAAAATCCTAATTCTAACCCAAATTCTAACCCTAAGCCCTAGTTTTGACACAAAACCTTAATTTTAACCCAAAGCCCTATTTTTGACCCAAAACACTAATTCTAACACTATTTTTGACCCAAAACCCTATTTTAAACTCAAACCCTAATTTTGTCACAAAACCCTAAATTTAACCCAAACCTCCCCACACCAATTCCCAAACCCAACCCGATTTTGATCCAAAACCCTAATTTGGACCCAATACCCAAATTTTAACCCTTAACCATAATTCTAACCTTATTTTTGATCGAAAACCCTATTTTTAACTCAAAATCTTAATTCAAACCCTAAACCCAAATTTGGATCCAATACACAAATTCTAATCCTATTTTGACCCAAAACCCTATTTTAAACTCAAAACCCTAATTTAAACCCTAAACCCTAAATTGGATCCAAAACCCTAAATTTGACCCAGAATCCTTATTTTAACCCAAAAGCCTAATTCTAACCCTAAACCCTAATTTTGACCTAGAATCCAAATTTTGACCCAAAAACCTAAATTTTAACCCAAAACAATAATTCTAACCTTATTTTCGACCCAAAACCCTATTTTTAACACAAAGCCCTAATTAAAACCCTAAACCCTAATTTTCCCCGAAAACCCTAATTTGGACACGAACCCAAAATTTGACCAAAAACCCTAATTTTAACCCAAAGCCTTGATTTTGACCCAAAACCCTAATTCTAACCGTATTTTTTTACCCAAAACCCTATTTTTAACTCAAAACCCTATTTCAAACCCTAAACCCTAATTTTGATCTGAAACCCTAAATTTGACCAAGCACCCTAATTTTGACCCGAAACCCTAATTTTAAACCAAAACCCTAATTTTAACCAAAAGCCCTAATTTTGACCCAAAACCCTATTTCTACCCCTATTTTTGACCGAAAATCCAATGTTTAACACAAAACACTAAGTCAAACCCTAAACCCTAATTTAGACCCTAAACCCAAATTTTTACAAGAAACCCTGATTTTAACCTGAAACCCATATTCTAACCCTATTTCTGAACCAAAAACCTATTTTTAACTCAAAACTCTAATTCGATTCCTAAACCCTAATTTTAACCCAAAGCCCTAATTTTGAACTAAAACCCTAATTCTAAACCTATTTTTGACCCAAAACCCTATTTCAAACCCTAAACCCTAATTTTGACCCTAAACCCTAAATTTGACCCCGAAGCCTAATTTTGACCCGAAACCATAATTTTACCCAAATCCCAAATTCTAACCCAAATTCTAACCCTAAGCCCTAATTTTGACGCAGAACCCTAATTTTAACCAAAAACCCTAATTCTAACCCTATTTTTGACCCAAAAACCTATTATTAACTCAAAACACTAGTTCAAATCCTAAACCGTAATTTGTAACAAAAACCCTAATTTTGACCCAAAACCCTAATTTTAACCCAAAGCCCTAATTTTGACCCAAAACCCTAATTCTAACCTTATTTTTGACCCAAAACCCTATTTTTAACTCAAAACCTTAATTCAAACCCTAAACCCTAATTTTGACCCAAAACCCAAGTTTTGATCGAAAGCCCTAATTCTAACCCTGTTTTGACCCAAAACCCTATTTTTAACTCAAAACCCTAATTCAATCCCAAAACTCTAATTCTAACCCTACCACCCAAAACCCTAATTTTAACCCAAAACCCAAATTCTAACCCAATTTCTGATCCAAAAACCTATTTTTAACCAAAACCCTAATTCAATCCCTAAACCCTATGTTTGACCCAAAACCCTAATTTTAACCCAAATCCCTAATTTTGACCTAAAACCCTAATTCTAACATTATTTTTGACCCAAAACCCTATTTCAAACCCTAAACCCTAATTTTGACCCTAAACCCTAAATTTGACCCCGAACCCTAATTTTGACCCGAAACCCTAATTTTACCCAAAACCCTAATACTAACCCAAATTCTAACCATAAACCCTAAATTTGACCCAGAACCCTAATTTTGACCCGAATCCCTAATTTTAAACCAAAACCCTAATTTTAACACAAAGCCCTAATTTTGACCCAAAACCCTAATTGAAACCCTAAACACTATGTTTAACCCAAAACCCTAATTTTAACCCAAAGCCCTAATTTTGACCTAAAATCCTAATTCTAACATTATTTTTGACCCAAAACCATATTTTAAACCCTAAACCCTAAATTTGACCCCGAACCCTAAATTTGAACCGAAACCCTAATTTTACCCAAAATACTAATTCTAACCGTATGCCCTAGTTTTGACACAGAACCTTAATTTTAACCCAAAACCCTAATTCTAACCCTATTTTTGACCCAAAAACATATCTTTAACTCATAACCCTAATTTGGATCCGAAACCCAAATTTTGACCCCAAACCCAAATTTTAACCCAAAGCCCGAATTTTGACCCAAAACCCTAATTCTAATCCTATTTTTGACCCAAAACCCTATTTTAAACTCAAAACCCTTATTTTGATCCTAAACCCTAAATTTGACCCAGTATCCTAATTTTGACCCGAATCCCTAATTTTAAACCAAAACCCTAATTTTAACCCAAAACCCTAAATTTAACCCAAAACCCTAATTCTAACACTATTTTTGACCCAAAACCCTAATTCTAACCCTATTTTTTTTACCCAAAACCCTATTTCAAACCCTAAACCCTAATTTTGATCCTAAACCCTAAATTTGACCCAGAACCCATATTTTGAACCGACACCCTAATTTTAACCCAAAGCCCTATTTTTGACTCAAAAACTTATTTTAAACTCAAAACCCTATTTCAAACCCTAAACCCCAATTTTGATCCTAGAATCTAAATGTGACCCAGAACCCTAATTTTAACCTGAATCCCTAATTTTAAACCAAAATCCTAATTTTAACCCAAAACCCAAATTTTAACCCAAAGCCCTAATTTTGATCCAAAACCCTAATTTGGACCCAATACCCAAATTTTAACCCTTAACCATAATTCTAACCTTATTTTTTACCAAAAACCTATTTTTAACTCAAAACCTTAATTCAAAACCTAAATCCAAATTTGGACCCAAAACCCAAATTCCAATCCTATTTTGACCCAAAACCCTATTTTAAACTCAAAACCCTAATTTAAACCCTAAACCCTAATTTTGATCCTAAACCCTAAATTTCACCCAGAACCCTTATTTTTCCCAAAACACTAATCTTAACCCAAAATCCTAATTCTAACCCCAATTTGGACCATAAACCCTAAATTTAACCCAGAACCCTAATTTTGATGAGAAACCCTAGTTTTAACCCAAAACCCAAATTCAAACCCTAATTTGGACCCAAAACACTAATTTTAACCCAAAGCCCTTATTTAAACTAAAAACCCTAAATTTAACCCAAAGCCCTAATTTTGACCCAAAACCCTAATTCTAACCCTTTTTTTGAACCAAAATCCTATTTTTAACTCAAAACCCTTATTCAAACCTTATACCCTAATTTTGACCCTAAACCCAAATTTGACAAGAAACCCTAATTTTAACCCTAAACCCTAATTCTAACCCTATTTCAGACCCAAAAACCTATTTTTAACTCAAAACCCTAATTCAAACCCTAAACCCCATGTTTTACCCAAAACACTAATTTTAACCCAAAGCCCTAATTTTGACCTAAAACCTTAATTCCAACCCTATTTTTGACCCAAAACCCTATTTCAAACCCTAAACCCTAATTTTGACCATAAACCCTAAATTTGACCCCGAACCCTAATTTTGACCCGAAACCCTAAATTTACCCAAAACCCTAATTCTAACCGTAAGCCCTAATTTTGACCCATAACCCTAATTTTAACCCAAAACCCTAATTCTAGCCCTATTTTTTACCCAAAACATATCTTTAACTCAACCCTAATTCAAACCCTAAACCCTAATTTGTACCAAAAACCCTAATTTTGACCCAAAACCTTAATTTTAACCCAGAGCCCTAATTTTGATCCAAAACCCTAATACTAACCCTATTTTTTACCCAAAACCCTATTTTAAACTCAAAACCCTATTTTAAACCCTAAACCCTAACTTTGACTATAAACCAATAATTTGACCCAAAAACCTAATTTTGACTCGAAACCCTAATTTTAAACCAAAACCGTAATTCTAACCTTATTTTTGACTCAAAACCCTAATTTTTCCCAAAACCCTAATTTTAAACCAAAACCCTAATTCTAACCCTAAATTTGACCCAGAACCCTAATTTTGACCCAAAACCCTAATTTTACCCAAAAGCCTAATTCTAACCCTAATTCAAACCCTAAACCCTAATTTTGACCTAGAATCCTAATTTTGACCCGAAAACCTAAATTCTATCCCAAAACCCTAATTCCCTTATTTTAAACTAAACCTTAAATTCGATCCAGAACCCTAATTTTGATCAGAAACCCTTGTTTTAACCCGAAACCCAAATTCAAACCTTAAACCCTAATTTTGCCCGAAAACCCTAATTTGGACCCAAACCCAAAATTTGACCCAAAACCCTAATTTTAACCCAAAGCCCTCCACGGTGATTCATTTGAGAGTTAGGTGAATCGTGCACACCCGCGGTGGCATATCCGAGAGTAAGGTGCGTCAGCTATCCAAGGGATTCACGCATGGTTTGGTGAACTGCCGGCGTTGGTGCTTAATGGCCAATGTGGATTTGTAACTCCGAAGTTGACTTCCTGAGGTAGATTGGATCCGCATGCATAATGGAGTAGTGGAGCAGTGTTGCACCGCATAGCATACATTGATTGAATTTTTATGGATGATATAAATGTGTTGTGTATGTTGACTTATGATAATATGCTATGTTGTTACGATGTATGCTCATCTTACTATCTGCTTTCATGCCATTATGTTTTATACATGTTTCTTACTCCACGTCTTTTGTTGTTTGCTTTGCATGTACCTACTCGTAGTTTAGGATTTCCCAGTTTTAGTTTGTTTTTCCGTGATGTTTCCGGATTTTGGTTATACCAGCTTTGTAATGTGATATCGGGGTTGGGTTATGTTTTTCATGTTATGTTTTTATTTCCGCATTATTTATGTTTTGTTACGATGTGTTACTTTTACCTGTGGTTTTTCATTTTATAATAAATGATATGCATGTTTTTATTTTATTTCTTCTATGTTTTTGCTTTATAAATACATGCGGGGTAGAGGGTGTCACATAAAGTGTTCCTCATGTTCCTCCTTTTCCTTGGAGTATACTAAGATGTCATCTACGAAAACTAACCCATGAACACATCAGGAGCATTAGTCACACCATAACGCATCCTGAACACGGTCTTTGGGATGTCCTCAGACTTAACCTGAATTTGATGGTATCCTGACCTCAAATCTATCTTGGAGAAAACACAAGCTCGTATCAAATGGTCCATAGGATCATCAATCCTAGGGAGGGGGTACCTATTCTTAATGGTCACTTTGTTGAGTTGTCGATAGTTGACACACAAACTCATGCTGCCATCCTTCTTCTTCACCAACAACACCGACGCTCCCCATGGGGACACGCTTGGCCTAATGAACTATTTCTGAATCAGTTCCTCCAACTGTTTCTTCAAATCTGCTAGTTCAAGAGGAGACATCCTATAAGGTGCTATGGATATGGGTCCCATTCCCGATACTAAGTCTATGGTAAACCCCACATCTCTCTCAAGGGGTAAGTTATAAACATCCCCAGGAAACACTTCAGGTAACTCTCTCGCTATAGGCACATTTCCAACATCAGGTTTGCTCTCTACTTCCAGGGAAGACAACATCATGTAAACTTGGGCATCTTCTTCCAAAAACTATGGTTTTATCGAAGCAGTTCAAGAGGACATGGTTGGAAGATAAAAAGTCTATACCAAGAATAACATTAAGTTCTTTCAGGGGTAAGCATACAAGATCAAAAATAAAGTTCCCACCATCAATGGTAATGAGTCAATTCTTGCATGCATGTGAAGTAAGAACATGTTTACTTGTGGGTATGGCAACAATCAAATCACAATCAAGAAGGGTCACAGGAAATTTAAGATTTTTGACACAGTCATGTGATAAAAACGAATGAGTTGCACTTGAATCAAACAAAATAGTTAAAGGAGTCCCATCGATAAGGCATACCTTGGATCAAGTCCTCGGACTCGGAGGCCTCAGCTCCGCTAAGAGTAAAGACTCTCCCACTGGTCTTCAGTCAATTGGCTTGGGGTTTCTAATTCTTGCTAGCACTCTGCGGTTCTGACTTTGTTCCTCCACACTCTCGGCTGATGTGGCCAGATTTGGCACACTTGAAGCAGATGACATCAGTTTCCTTTGATTAACCTAAATCGTGGATTAGTGACTAAACAACTAAAGTTGAAACTCAAAACTTCCTAACTCTTTTATACAAGGATTCGGACTCAACATGTTCATAGGGTTAGGGTTCTTAGTTTAATAAACCAACTTGGATTTATTAAGCATACATACTAATAGCTTGATTAACAAGATCATTAATGAAAACTATGAACAAAAACTCATCAAATCTCACCCATCTAGGGTTCGGCCAACATAGAGATTTTTGAGTAAAGATTTTCCTTTTAAGAAACTAACATGGATTAGAGTGTGTAGACATACATGCCATATAGAATACATGATCATACATGACAACACATGAACAAAACTCTACCAAACCTACTTTGATAGATTCGGCCAAGGCTAGGTTTTTAGGAAAGAAATTTTTGATTACATCATGCTCTTAGATTTAGATAATATGCATGATATCAAGAAGATAGAAAGTAGTTTCATTATCATAAGATTTTTCTAGGATTTATTATGATTTTTCAAAGTTCAAGACTTAGAAACTTGAAAATGATGAACACATATGAAACAAACTTTGAATCAAGAAACTTGCTAAAGAACATAGGCATGGTTAAGGAAGAAGATTAGGATTTACCTCTTGAAGATCAATGACAAAGGAAATCCAAGAACTTGCTTCACAAATCTAACAGTAAAGGACTTATGAACTTTAGGGTTTTTCAACAAAAAGGCAATAGAAACTAAGTGAAAAGTGAGAGAAGGTATTTATAGAGATGGGTGGCGCCACTTTTAGAAGGATCTAGTAGGATGAGTTGTCTTGTGTAAAGGATTGAAATGCAAATAATTCCTAGGGACCATTTTGCAAAGATTCCAAAAGTCTAAGGACTAGTTTGAAAATTGCCAATAAATTGTCATGATGACTATTTGCCACATTTAATGTGAGCTTATCTTGACTAACTTTGGGCTGATTTTTGTCATAGATATTTTAAGAAGAATCAAGAATGTTGAAGAAGATTTGAGAACATTAGAGAATGTTGTAGAATAAAGTAGAAGATTGTTGAACATTCTAGAAAATTCTTGGCTCATCTAAAAACTTATGAGGGAAGCCCCTTCTCCCTCATGGTCTTGCGCATGGGCCTACTCACTTTGGGCTTGGATTCATTTTTTTTGTGTGGGGCCCACTTAAAGATTTAAACTTAAGCATGACATAGGAAACTTGTATAGTTTCAAATAGGCTTTATGGAATCAATCCATGAACTAGGAAATTTGGGCTTCATGGCCACGTCCATTAAGAGATTGGGAACAAGGATTCTGGCCCAATTCACTAAAAAATCTTAGAAACTAACTTAGGGACAAAAGGGTGATTAACAGAAAGTTCAGGGACTTAAGTGTAAAATTCCTAAATTTTCACTTTAACCCTGTAGAACCTTCTAGACTTAAAAAATATGATTCATCCCCTTGAATCATCTCAAAATCTTAAGATAAACCCTCTATTGGCTCTTAGAAACTCCGAAATCCCCTCCATCGTCTACCCGATTATGTGTTTCACCCGAAAAACATAATTTATTTTATTTTTTTCTGAAATAATTCTAAAAATACAAAATTGTAGGAAATAAAATACTAAACTTAAGTCTTTCGTTCACGAATTAAAATTAGGTCTTTTGAGCGGCGTAATTATACTGTCAATGGAATTCGCGGGCCGGGTTTCACCTGACTTTCCAACCTAAATTTTAATCATAGCTTCCTACATTCAAGTAGGATTGAGTAGTAAACTCGGTTTATTTAAAATAATTTTCTAAAACTCAAATAAATTTATAAACATATTTATATGTATTACTGTTATTTAAAACAGTGAAATACAGGGTGTTACATCTACCGCGGTTCAGTGCGCGGTCCATGATCTTCCTTCACTTAAATGGGCCGAACTTACTCAACTTAAGTCCAATTAAGGCATATGATACCTTGTTGGAAAATTTATTCAGAGGCCCTTAATTTGGTCTAGGGTTAGGTTAGGATTAATAAGCATAAATAACAGTTTACAGGCGCACAAGCCAGAGAGAGACGGAAATTAGTTAAATTTTTCAATCATTGTTTTTGTTTTTACATTATTGGGCTTAATTGCTAAACACTGTTAATTTTCGGATTTTTCACTCATCCTAACCTTGTTGCCTTGTGCAGAGCATAACTAGAGCTACAGATATCGAATTTTGGTGATCTTGTTGTCCCTAGAAAGATAAAGAAGAGACCTACAATTTCAGGTTTCCCAAGAATTGTCAAATTAGGCCAAAATCAAGTCTAAATTGGGTCCCGAGTTCTCTGGCGCGGATCAATGCGCAGTCCATGATGTTCCTTCACTTAAATGGGCCTATCTTACTCATCTTAAGCCCAAGTAAGGCATATGATACCTTGTTGGAAAGCTTATTCAGAGGCCCTTAATTTGGTCTACCGTTTGGTCAGGAATAGTAAGCTTAAATAGCAGTTTATAGCCATACAAGCAAAAGAGAGACGAAAATTAGACAACTTTTACAATAATTAATTTTGCTTTTACATTATTGGGCTTAATTGGGCTCAATTGCTAAACATTGTTAATTTTCGAATTTTTCACTCATCCTGACATTGTTGCCTTGCGCAGAGCATAATTTGAGCTACAGATATCTGATTTTGTTGATCTTGTTGTCCCTAGAAAGATAAGGAAGGGACCTACAATTTCAGGTGTCACAAGAAGTGTCAAATTAGGCCAAATTAAAGGCTAAATTGGCTCCCGAGTTCTCTGGCACGGATCAGTGCGTTGTCCATGATGCTTCTTCACTAAAATGGGCCTAACTTACTCATCTTAAGCCCAATTTAGGCATGTGATACCGTGTCGAAAAGCTTATTCAGAGGCCCTTAATTTGGTCTAGGGTTAGGTCAGGATTAATTAGCATAAATAGTAGTTTACAGCCGCCCAAGCCAGAGAGCCACGGAAATTAGACAACTTTTACAATCGTTGTTTTTGCTTTTACATTATTGGTCTTAATTGGGCTCAATTGCTAAACATTGTTAATTTTCGGATTTTTCACTCATCCTGACCTTGTTGCCTTTCGCAGAGCGTAACTTGAGCTACAGATATCGGATTTTGGTAATCTTGTTGTACCTAGAAAGATAAGGAAGAGACCTACAATTTCAGGTTTCCCAAGAATTGTCAAATTAGGTCCTGCAATATCTGGCGCGGATCAGTGCGTAGACCGTGATGTTCCTTCACTTAAATTGGCCTAACTTACTCATCTTAAGCACAATTAAGGCATATGATCCCTTGTTGGAAAGCTTATTCAGAGTCCCTTAATTTGGTATAAGGTTAGGTCAGGATTAATAAGCATAAATAGAAGTTTACAGCCGCACAAGCCAAAGAGAGACCGAAATTAGACACAATTTTTTTTATGTTATTTTATTTTGTTTTCCTTTCTATATCTAAGATTTTTTCTTTTTCCTAGAAGATAAGGAAGACTTTTTAATCCTAATAAGCTAATTTTAGGATTAATAAGGCCATAATTTGGTCTAGGGTTAGGTTTATACATAAGCAACACAAGCCAAGAGAGAGACGATAATTATACAACTTTACAATCATTGTTTTTGCTTTTACATTATTGGGCTAAATAGCTAAACATTGTTAATTTTCGGATTTTTCACTCATCATGACCTTGTTGCCTTGCACAGACCATAACTAGAGCTACAGATATCGGATTTTGGTGATCTTGCTGTCCCTAGAAAGATAAGGAAGAGACCTGCAATTTTAGGTTTCACAAGAATTGTCAAATTTGGCCAAAATTTAGGCTAAATTGGGTCCCGTTTTCTTTGGCACGGATCAGTACGCAGTCCATGCTGTTCCTTCACTTAAATGGGCCTAACTTACTCATCTTAAGCCCAATTAAGGCATATGATACCTTGTTGGAAAGCTTATTCAGAGGCCCTTAATTTGGTTTAGGGTTAGGTCAGGATTAATAAGCATTAATAGCAGTTTACAGCCCCACAAGCCAGAAAGAAACGGAAATTATACAACTTTTACAATCATTGTTTTTGCTTTTACATTATTAGGCTTAATTCTGCTTAATTGAAAAACATTGTTAATTTTCGGATTTTTCACTCATCCTGACCTTATTTCCTTGCGCAGAGCATAACTAGAGCTATAGATATCGGATTTTGGTGATCTTGATGTCCCTAAAAAGATAAGGAAGAGACGTAGAATTTCAGGTTTCACTAGAATTTTCAAATTAGGCAAAAATCAAGGCAAATTTGGGTCCCGAGTTCTCTGGCGCGGATCAGTACGTAGTCCATGATGTTCCTTCACTAAAATGGGCCTAACTTACTCATCTTAAGCCCAATTAAGGCATATGATACGGTGTTGGAAAGCTTATTCAGAGGCCCTTTATTTGGTCTAGGGTAAGTTCAGGATTAATAAGCATAAGTAGCAGTTTACAGCCGCACAAGCCAAAGAGTGACAGAAATTAGATAACTTTTACAATCATTATTTTTTATTTTACATTTTTGGTCTTAATTGGGCTCAATTGCTAAAAATTTTTAATTTTTGGATTTTTCACTCACACTGACCGTGTTGCCTTGCGCAGAGCATAACTAGAGCTACAGATATCTGATTTTGGTGATCTTGCTATCCCTAGAAAGATAAGGAAGAGACCTACAATTTCAGGTGTACCAAGAATTGTCAAATTAGGCCAAAATCAAGGCTTAATTGGGTCCCGAATTCTCTGGCGCGGATCGGTGCATAGACCATAATGTTACTTCTCTTAAATTGGCCTAACTTACTCATCTTAAGACCAATTAAGGCATATGATACCTTGTTGGAAAGCTTATTCAGAGTCCCTTAATTTGGTCTAGGGTTAGGTCTAGATTAATAAGAATAAATAGCAGTTTACAGCCGCACAAGCCAAAGAGAGATGGAAATTAGACAACTTTTAAAATCATTGTTTTTGCTTTTACATTATTGGGCTTAATTGGGCTTAATTGCTAAACATTGTTAATTTTCGAATTTTTCACTCATCATGACCTGGTTGCCTTGCGCAGAGCATAACTAGAGCTATATTTATCGTATTTTGGTGATCTTGCTGTCCCTAGCAAGATAAGGAAGAGACCTACAATTTTAGGTTTCACAAGAATTGTCAAATTATGCCAAAATCAAGGATAAATTGGGTCCCGATTTCTCTGGCTTGGATTAGTGCGCAGTCGATGATGTTCCTTCACTTAAATGGGCCTAACTTACTTATCTTAAACCCATTTAAGGCATATGATACCTTGTTGGAAAGCTTATTCAGAGGCCCTTAATTTGGTCTAGGGTTAGGTCTGGATTAATAAGCATAAATAGCAGTTTACAGCCGTTCAAGCCAGAGAGAAACGGAAATTAGACAACTTTTACAATCGTTGTTTTTGCTTTTACATTATTGGTCTTAATTGGGCTCAATTGCGAAACATTGTTAATTTTCGGATTTTTCATTCATCCTGACCTTGTTGCCTTGTGTAACAGCCTGATTTTTAAATACGTTGTTTAACAGGTTAAAATATAATTAATTATATTTTAATCTGAGAGTTAGAAAGTGATTTTAAATAAGTTAAAATCATATTCATAGTCTCTCTCATGGTAGAAGGTTACGGTGAAATTTTGGGTTGAAAATTCAGACGGAGCCCGGTCTGCATTTTTTAATTGACAGTATAATTTTATACTGACAGAAAACCCTAATTTGACCCGAAAAATGAAATTTGTAGATTTTTTATATTTTGTCTGTGAGGAAGTCTACTTTCCAAATTTCTGATCAGAAATAAAATATTATATTTATTCAGACGAATTTTGGTAAAAGTTCGGACGGAAAGCTTCGGTGTTTTCACTGACAGTAAGATTTTAATGATCAGAAAACCTAATTTTGACTCATGAACGAAAAGGTTTATATTTAAATCATATTTCCAACGAGTTTGATTAGTTTGAAAATTTTCAGTCGAAAACGAAATATGATGCTTTTATACGCGCGTAAAACCCTAATCGGGGAGCCGACGGAGTCGAAAACGGAACTGCAGAGACCCGTCAAGGGATCGGGACAAGAAGTCATACATGATGACTCATGGAGGATGAGTCACCAAGAATTTATGAGCATTAAATGCTAGTAATCATGACTTTTAGGTGAAAAAGACCAAAATACCCCCAAGCTTTCGCGGGTATTATCCATACACATCTACGCACTCTTAACCACTCATTTTACATGGTTGTAAACCTCCCACATCTCCTCAATTTCGTGCATCCATATATACTCAACCATACCTATTTCATTTTGCTTTCGTTTCATTATTTTCCTCTCATAAATCGAAATCGGGTAAACGACGGAGCTGCGTACGGAATTTCCGGGAACCGCTAACGGATAGGATCGGTGACTCATTGGTGAGTCACTTTGTGTGGCACAAAATCAGCCTCACCTCCATCAAATGTGAGCCACATATTTATTAACCATAGTTAAGCAAATTAACCCTAGTTAAGTTAATTATTAACTATGGTTAAACTTATATTAATTTAATATTCACAAAACCCATTAAACAAATTCCTTATAACCCAACAAGGCATAAGATTACTCCTATAAATGCCCTCCAAACCGTGGCCTCCCTCACCATTTCACTCATCTTCTTCATTCTCTTCATCTTCCTCACCAACTAAGTTACAAAACCCTAAGAACACCGAATCCCCACCAAACATATGACCCTCTTAATTTCTGAAGCCATGATCATCATGTTTTCATAAATTTTCATTTCTTAGATCTAGAACTTCAATTAATTCTAGAAAATTGTAGAAAAATCATAAAAATGTGAAACCAATTTCTATGATCTAGTTATGATCCCTCCTCTTTTTATCCAAGAGTATATGATCAAAATCATTTTCGTTCCCTATTAACCATTAATGGACGAACCTAGGTAGGAAAATGGGTTTGGTGTTTTGTTGTTTGTTTTGAAAGTTAGTACTTGATTTAAGTTCTATAATACATGTATAGCTTAAATCCAAGAGCTTAGGTCCAACAAAAATCCCTAGCTTAAATTCCTATACATGGCCAAAACCCTAACCCTATAGGGTAGAGAATTTTGTTCCAAACTTTAGTCTTGTAATAATTAATCTATGTTAGTTAAGACTCTAGTAACTAGGATCCAAAAGATGGCATTAAGAAAATAACCCTAAACCTATTTTCTTAGTCTTTCCCGAACCTAGCCCTAAAGTGTCATAGATGGTTGTTAGTTGATTAATTATAGTTATGTTGTTTGGTTGAAGGTGGTTGTGTTAACTCATGGTGGGATAACGAGGATCGTCGTGTACGTGTTTCCGGTGATAACTCAGGTGGGGAAAAGAATCAACCTATCGTCGGAATCGATAAGTAGTAGATTATATGATAATTGTGTAGGGCGACCTAAACCCTACTAGTAGTCGAGTAATCGACAAGACCAAAATCCCATTGGAAACCTTTTCTGTAAAACCAATGGTGATTCGGGGATTGTAAGTTTATCGACATTAAGTTGATTTTAAGTATTTGAGGATGTTTGATTTTATATTATCAAATTTACTGTGAAACGCTGGTTGAGGTATTCCATCTGCATGTGATGTATTATTTCGATGTTTGAATATTTATGATATTGAGGATGTTTATTGTCTGTCACGACCGTGATGGTTGTCATGGACAGGCCGTGACAAGTTCTGTTATGTAGAATTCTTGCCTTTGATGTCTGTCACGGTCGTGATGTCTATCACGGCCTGGCCGTGACAGAGTCTGACTTTGTTAATTATTTGGTTTGATTATTATGAGTTGGTTGTGATAAATTGCTGTATATGATATTGAGATATTTGAATATTCTGTTGATTAATGTGTTATGCATGATCTGCCTGGTTTTTAATCCTATGCTTAGATGATTTTAAGCAAAGATATATGTTGTTCGAGAGATAAGTTTTGGGTGAGAGTTTTGAATATGAATTAGAGGTGCCTCGCTATTATTTTATAGAAGTGATATATAGAATGGAAATGGAGGTTGTGAGGAAAAGCTTGAGGTACTAGATTACTATTGATAAAAGTCAGTGAGAATCATACCGTGCTTATGCACTATTTCCTATTAGAGATTAGGGAATAGTGGCGCACCGAATTATAAGGTCTTTTATGCTTATGTGCTATTTCAAATGGGGTAAATAGTGACGCATATCGTGCTTATGCACTATTTCCTATGAGAGGTAAGGGAATAGGGGCGCACCGAGTTATTATTTATTATGTTCTTATGTGCTATTTCCAATGGGGGCAATAGTGACGCATATTGTGTTGATGCACTATTTCCTATGAGAGATTAGGGAATAGTGGCGCACCGAGTTTTGACCCAAAATAGTTCTGGACTACTGACTAATGTGACCGGAGTGAAGATGGCCACATCAGTATAAAGTTTTAGTTGCATGGGCTGAGGGTAGAGGATGATATAGTGAATTGAGGATGATTGCTAATTTTGAGTGATGCATGTCTGTGACAATTACTGTATAATTTACTATTACCCTTTTCCGCTTTTTGATGATAGAACTGTTTCTTATTCCCTATATCTTTCTGTGTGTTGTGTTTTATTTCTGATGTGATTGTACAAGAAGACCCGATGGAGGAACCAATTGCTGAGGGGTTAGATGGAACTCCTTACGAACCAGATGCTGGAGGTCGAGCTGTGATTCATGGCGATTAGAGTATAGACAGTATGGCCAGTGTGTCTAAGGAGTATTCATAATTCCGTTAAGTATGTCTGTAGCGAAGTTTATGCCTATGAGGGATCCTACAGAGAGGATACCCTCAACAATGTTTTGGTAATGTAATAAATAAATAGGTGTGTATTTATGTAATATAGTTTTGGTATGTTTTATATCTGCATAAGTTATATAATTATTAATTAAGTTTTAATTTTTACATATTTTCAACGATAAGCGAGCGATTAAGTAAATAAATATTAAGGTTTTAATGTAATAATACGATGGGGCACATCGGGGTGTTTAGGTCAGGATTAATAAGCATAAATAGCAGTTTACAGCCGCCCAAGTCAAAAAGAGACGAAAGTTAGACAACTTTTACAATCATTGTTTTTGTTTTTACATTATTGGACTTAATTGGGCTTAATTGCTAAACATTGTTAATTTTCGGATTTTTCACTCATCCTGACCTCGTTGCCTTGCGCAGAGCATAACTAGAGCTACAGATATCGGATTTTGGTGATCTTGCTGTCCCTAGCAAGATAAGGAAGAGACCTACAATTTCAGGTTTCACAAGAGTTGTAAAATTATGCCAAAATCAAGGCTAAATTGGGTCCCGATTTCTCTGGCTTGGATTAGTGCGCAGTCCATGATGTTCCTTCACTTAAATGGGCCTAACTTACTTATCTTATGCCCAATTAAGGCATATGATACTTGTTGGAAAGCTTATTCAGAGGCCCTTAATTTGGTCTTGGGTTAGGTCAGGATTAATAAGCATAAATAGCAGTTTCCAACCGCTCAAGCCAGAGAGAGACAGAAATTAGACAACTTTTACAATAATTGTTTTTGCTTTTACATTATTGGACTTAATTGGGCTCAATTACTAAACATTGTTAAATTTCGGATTTTTAACTCATCCTGACCTTGTTGCCTTGCGCAGAGCATAACTAGAACTACAAATATCGGATTTTGGTGATCTTGCTGTCCCTAGAAAGATAAGTAATAGACCTACAATTTCAGGTTTCACAAGAATTGTCAAATTAGGCCAAAATCAAGACTAAATTAGGTCCCGATTTCTCTTGCACGGATCAGAACGCAGTCCATGATGTTCCTTCACTTAAATGGGCCTAACTTACTCATCTTAAGCCCAATTAAGGTATATGATACGTTGTTGGAAAGCTTATTCAGAGGCCCTTAATTTGGTCTAGGCTTAGGTCAGGATTAAAATGCATAAATAGCAGTTTTCCACCGCACAAGCCAAAGAGAGACGAAAATTAGACAACTTTTACAATCATTATTTTTGCTTTTACACTATTGGGCTTAATTAGGCTCAATTGCGAAACATTTTTAATTTTCGGATTTTTCATTCATCCTGACCTTGTTGCCTTGTGCAGAGCATAACTAGAGCTAAAAATATCGGATTTTGGTGATCTTGATGTCCCTAAAAAGATAAAAAAAATAGACCTACAATTTCAGTTTTCACAAGAATTGTCAAATTAGGCCAAAATTAAGGCTAAATTGGGTCCGATTTCTATTGCACGGATCAGAACATAGTCCATGATGTTCCTTCTCTTAAATGGGCCTAACTTACTCATCTTAAGCCCAATTAAGGTATATGATACGTTATTGGGAAGCTTATTCAGAGGCCTTTAATTTGGTCTAGGGTTAGGTCAGGATTAATAAGCATAAATAGCAGTTTACAGCCGCCCAAGTCAAAGAGAGACGAAAATTAGACAACTTTTACAATCATTGTTTTTGCTTTTACATTATTGGACTTAATTGGGCTTAATTGCTAAACATTGTTAATTTTCGGATTTTTCACTCATCCTGACCTCATTGCCTTGCGCAGAGTATAACTAGATCTACAGATATCGGATTTTGGTGATCTTGCTGTCCCTAGCAAGATAAGGAAGAGACCTACAATTTCAGGTCTCACAAGAGTTGTAAAATTATGCCAAAATAAAGGCGAAATTGGGTCCCGATTTCTCTGGCTTGGATTAGTGCGCTGTCCATGATGTTCCTTCACTTAAATGGGCCTAACTTACTTATCTTATGCCCAATTAAGGCATATGATACCTTGTTGGAAAGCTTATTCAGAGGCCCTTAATTTGGTCTTGGGTTAGGTCAGGATTAATAAGCATAAATAGCAGTTTCCAACCGCTCAAGCCCGAGAGAGACGGAAATTAGACAACTTTTACAATCATTGTTTTTGCTTTTACAATATTGGGCTTAATTGGGCTCAATTACTAAACATTGTTAAATTTTTTATTTTTAACTCATCCTGACATTGTTGTCTTGCGCAGGGCATAACTAAAACTACAAATATCGGATTTTGGTGATCTTGCTGTTCCTAGAAAGATAAGTAATAGACCTACAATTTCAGGTTTCACAAGAATTGTTAAATTAGGCCAAAATCAAGAATAAATTGGGTCAGGATTTCTCTTGCACGGATCAGAACACAGTCCATGATGTTCCTTCACTTAAATGGGCCTAACTTACACATCTAAAGCCCAATTAAGGTATATGATACGTTGCTGGAAAGCTTATTCAGAGGCCCTTAATTTGGTCTAGGCTTAGGTCAGGATTAAAATGCATAAATAGCAGTTTTCCACCGCACAAGCCAAAGAGAGACGAAAATTAGACAACTTTTACAATCATTGTTTTTGCTTTTACACTATTGGGCTTAATTAGGCTCAATTGCGAAACATTTTTAATTTTCGGATTTTTCATTCATCCTGACCTTGTTGCCTTGTGCAGAGCATAACTAGAGCTAAAAATATCGGATTTTGGTGATCTTGATGTCCCTAAAAAGATAAAAAATAGACCTACAATTTCAGTTGTCACAAGAATTGTCAAATTAGGCCAAAATTAAGGCTAAATTGGGTCCGATTTCTATTGCACGGATCAGAACATAGTCCATGATGTTCCTTCTCTTAAATTGGCCTAACTTACTCATCTTAAGCCCAATTAAGGTATATGATACGTTATTGGGAAGCTTATTCAGAGGCCTTTAATTTGGTCTAGGGTTAGGTCATGTTTAATAAGCATAAATAGCAGTTTACAGCCGCCCAAGTAAAAGAGAGACGAAAATTAGACAACTTTTACAATCATTGTTTTTGCTTTTACATTATTGGACTTAATTGGGCTTAATTGCTAAACATTGTTAATTTTCGGATTTTTCACTCATCCTGACCTCATTGCCTTGCGCAGAGTATAACTAGATCTACAGATATCGGATTTTGGTGATCTTGCTGTCCCTAGCAAGATAAGGAAGAGACCTACAATTTCAGGTTTTACAAGAGTTGTAAAATTATGCCAAAATAAAGGCGAAATTGGGTCCCGATTTCTCTGGTTTGGATTAGTGCGCTGTCCATGATGTTCCTTCACTTAAATGGGCCTAACTTACTTATCTTATGCCCAATTAAGGCATATGATACCTTGTTGGAAAGCTTATTCAGAGGCCCTTAATTTGGTCTTGGGTTAGGTCAGGATTAATAAGCATAAATAGCAGTTTACAGCCGCTTAAGCCCGAGAGAGACGGAAATTAGACAACTTTTACAATCATTGTTTTTGCTTATACATTATTGGGCTTAATTGGGCTCAATTACTAAACATTGTTAAATTTGTTATTTTTAACTCATCCTGACATTGTTGGCTTGCGCAGGGCATAACTAAAACTACAAATATCGGATTTTGGTGATCTTGCTGTTCCTAGAAAGATAAGTAATAGACCTACAATTTCAGGTGTCACGAGAATTATCAAATTAGGCCAAAATCAAGACTAAATTGGGTCACGATTTCTCTTACACGGATCAGAACGCAGTCCATGATGTTCCTTCACTTAAATGGGCCTAACTTACTCATCTTAAGCCCAATTAAGGTATATGATACGTTGTTGGAAAGCTTATTCAGAGGCCCTTAATTTGGTCTAGGCTTAGGTCAGGATTAAAATGCATAAATAGCAGTTTTCCACCGCACAAGCCAAAGAGAGACGAAAATTAGACAACTTTTACAATCATTGTTTTTGCTTTTACACTATTGGGCTTAATTAGGCTCAATTGCGAAACATTTTTAATTTTCGGATTTTTCATTCATCCTGACCTTGTTGCCTTGTGCAGAGCATAACTAGAGCTAAAAATATCGGATTTTGGTGATCTTGATGTCCCTAAAAAAGAATGTCCCAAAAAGCCAAAATTTAGGCTAAATTGGGTTAAGTTTTCTCTGGCGATGATCAGTGCGCAGTCCATAATGTTCCTTCACTAAAATGGGCCTTACTTACTCTTCTTAAGCCCAATTATGGCATATAATACCTTGTTGGAAAGCTTATTCAAAGGCCCTTAATTTGGTTTAGGGTTAGGTCAACATTAATAAGCATAAATAGAAGTTTACAGCAGCACAATCTAGAGAGAAACGGAAATTAGACA
>JAUPTC010000027.1:273895-332437 GCA_030762895.1 Sophora flavescens
GATCAAAATTAGGGCTTTGGGTTAAAATTCGGGTTTTGGGTTAAAATTAGGATTTTGGTTTAAAATTAGGGATTCGGGTTAAAATTAGGGTTCTGGGTCACATTTAGATTCTAGGATCAAAATTGGGGTTTAGGGTTTGAAATAGGGTTTTGAGTTTAAAATAAGTTTTTGAGTCAAAAATAGGGCTTTGGGTTAAAATTAGGGTGTCGGTTCAAAATATGGGTTCTGGGTCAAATTTAGGGTTTAGGATCAAAATTAGGGTTTAGGGTTTGAAATAGGGTTTTGAGTTTAAAATTGGGTTTTGGGTAAAAAAAAATAAGGTTAGAATTAGGGTTTTGGGTCAAAAATAGTGTTAGAATTAGGGTTTTGGGTTAAATTTAGGGTTTTGGGTTAAAATTAGGGTTTTGGGTTAAAATAAGGGTTTTGGTTTAAAATTAGGGATTCGGGCCAAAATTAGGATACTGGGTCAAATTTAGGGTTTAGGATCAAAATAAGGGTTTTGAGTTTAAAATAGGGTTTTGGGTCAAAAATAGGATTAGAATTAGGGTTTTGGGTCAAAATTAGGGCTTTGGGTTAGAATTTGGGTTTGGGGTCAAAATTTGGGTTTCGGATCCAAATTAGGGTTATGAGTTAAAGATATGTTTTTGGGTCAAAAATAGGGTTAGAATTAGGGTTTTGGGTTAAAATTAAGGTTGTGTCAAAACTAGGGCTTACGGTTAGAATTAGGATTTTGGGTAAAATTAGGGTTTCAGTTCAAATTTAGGGTTCGGGGTCAAATTTAGGGGTTAGGGTTTAAAATAGGGTTTTGGGTAAAAAATAATGTTAGAATTAGGATTTTAGGTCAAAATTAGGGCTTTGGGTTAAAATTAGGGTTTTGGGTTAAACATAGTGTTTAGGGTTTGAATTAGGGTTTTGGGTCAAAATTAGGGCTTTGTGTTAAAATTAGGGTTTTGGTTTAAAATTAGGGATTCGGGTCAAAATTGGGGTTCTGGGTCAAATTTAGGGTTTATGGTTAGAATTTGGGTTAGTATTAGGGTTTTGGGTAAAATTAGGGTTTCGGGTCAAAATTAGGGTTCGGGGTCAAATTTAGGGTTTAGGGTCAAAATTAGGGTTTAGGGTTTGAAATAGGGTTTTGGGTCAAAAATAATGTTAGAATTAGGGTTTTTCGTCAAAATTAGGGATTTGGGTTAAAATTAGGGTTTTGGGTCAAACATAGGGTCTAGGGATTGAATTAGGGTTTTGTGTTAAAAATAGGTTTTTGGATCAGAAATTGGGTTAGAATTTGGGTTTTGGGTTAAAATTAGGGTTTTGGGTCGAATTTTGGGTTTAGCGTCAAAATTAGAGTTTTGGGATTGAATTAGGGTTTTGAGTTAAAAATAGGGTTTTGGGTCAAAACAGGGTTAGAATTAGGGTTTTCGATCAAAACTTGGGTTTTGGGTCAAAATTAGGGTTTAGGGTTTGAATTAAGGTTTTGAGTTAAAAATAGGGTTTTGGGACAAAAATAAGGTTAGAATTAGGGTTTTGGGTCAAAATTAGGGCTTTGGGTTAAAATTAGGGTTTTGGGTCAAAATTAGGGTTTTTGGTACAAATTACGGTTTAGGATTTGAACTAGGGTTTTGAGTTAATAATAGGTTTTTGGGTCAAAAATAGGTTAAGAATTAGGGTTTTAGGTTAAAATTAGGGTTCTGCGTCAAAATTAGGGCTTAGGGTTAGAATTTGGGTTAGAATTAGGGTTTTGGGTAAAATTAGGGTTTCGGGTCAAAATTAGGGTTCGGGGTCAAATTTAGGGTTTAGGGTCAAAATTAGGGTTTAGGGTTTGAAATAGGGTTTTGGGTCAAAAATAGGTTTAGAATTAGGGTTTTAGGTCAAAATTAGGGCTTTGGGTTAAAATTAGGGTTTAGGGTTCGAATTAGAGTTTTGAGTTAAAAAATAGGTTTTTGGTTCATAAATAGGGTTAGAATTTGGGTTTCAGGTTAAAATCAGGGTTTCTGGTAAAAATTTGGGTTTAGGGTCTAAATTAGGGTTTAGTGTTTGACTTAGTGTTTTGTGTTAAACATTGGATTTTCGGTCAAAAATAGGGGTAGAAATAGGGTTTTGGGTCAAAATTAGGGCTTTTGGTTAAAATTAGGGTTTTGGTTTAAAATTAGGGTTTCGGGTCAAAATTAGGGTGCTTGGTCAAATTTAGGGTTTCAGATCAAAATTAGGGTTTAGGGTTTGAAATAGGGTTTTGAGTTTAAAATAGGGTTTTGGGTAAAAAATACGGATAGAATTAGGGTTTCGGGTCAAAATCAGGGCTTTTGGTTAAAATTAGGGTTTTTGGTCAAATTTTGGGTTCGGGTCCAAATTAGGGTTTTCGGGCAAAATTAGGGTTTAGGGTTTGAATTAGGGCTTTGTGTTAAAAATAGGGTTTTGGGTCGAAAATAAGGTTAGAATTATTGTTTTGGGTTAAAATTTAGGTTTTCGGGTCAAAATTTGGATTCTAGGTCAAAATTAGGGTTTAGGGTTAGAGTTAGGCTTTTGGGTAAAATTAGGGTTTCGGGTCAAATTTTGGGTTTTTGGTCAAATTTTGGGTTCGGGTCCAAATTAGGGTTTTCGGACAAAATTAGGGTTTAGGGTTTGAATTAGGGCTTTGTGTTTTAAATAGGGTTTTGGGTCGAATATAAGGTTAGAATTAGGGTTTTGGGTTAAAATTTAGGTTTTCGGGTCAAAATTAGGGTTCTGGGTCAGTTTTAGGGTCCAAATTAGGGTTTAGGGTTTGAATTAGGTTTTAAGTTTAAAATAGGGGTTTGGGTCCAAATTAGGGTTAGTATTAGGGTTTTGGGGTTAAAATAAGGGTTCTGGGTCAAATTTAGGGTTTTGGATCAAATTTAGGGTTTAGGGTTTAAATTAGGGTTTTGAGTTTAAAATAGGGTTTTGGGTCAAAATAGGATTAGAAATTGTGTTTTGGATCCAAATTTGGGTTTAGGGTTTGAATTAAGATTTTGAGTTAAAAATAGGGTTTTCGATCAAAAATAAGGTTAGAATTATGGTTAAGGGTTAAAATTTGGGTATTGGGTCCAAATTAGGGTTTTGGATCAAAATCAGGGTTTCGGGTTTTGGGTTAGAATTAGGGTTTTGGGTTAAATTTAGGGTTTTGGGACAAAATTATGGTTTGAGTTTAAAATAGGGTTTTGGGTCAAAAATAGGGTTAGAATTAGGGTTTTGGGTCAAAAATAGGGCTTTGGGTTAATATTAAGGTTTTGTGTCAAAACTAGGGCTTAGGGTTAGAATTTGGGATAGAATTAGGATTTTGTGTAAAATTAAGGTTTCGGTTCAAAATTAGGGTTCCGGGTCAAATTTAGGGTTTAGGTGTCAAAATTAGGGTTTAGGGTTTGAAATAGGGTTTTGGGTCAAAAATAATGTTAGAATTAGGATTTTATGTCAAAATTAGGGCTTCGGGTTCAACTTAGGGTTTTGGTTTAAAATTAGGGATTCGGGTCAAAATTAGGGTTCTGGGTCAAATTTAGGGTTTAGGGTTTGAATTTGGGTTGGTATTAGGGTTTTAGGTAAAATTAGGGTTTCGGGTCAAAATTAGGGTTCGGGGTCAAATTTAGGGTTTAGGGTCAAAATTTGGATTTAGGGTTTGAAATAGGGTTTTGGGTCAAAAATAATTTTAGAATTAGGGTTTTAGGTCAAAATTAGGGATTTGGGTTAAAATTAGGGTTTTGGGTCAAACATAGGGTTTAGGGTTTGAATTAGGGTTTTGTGTTAAAAATAGGTTTTTGGGTCAGAAATAGGGTTAAAATTTGGGTTTCGGGTTAAAATTAGGGTTTCGGGTCAAATTTTGGGTTTGAATTAGGGTTGAGTTAAAAATAGGGTTTTGGGTCAAACTTGGGTTTTGGGTCAAAATTAGGGTTTAGGGTTTAAAATAGGGTTTTGGGTAAAAAATAGGGTTAGTTTTAGTGTTTTGGGTTAAAATTAGGGCTCTGGGTTAAAATTAGGGTTTTGGGTCAAAATTAGGGTTTTTGGTACAAATTAGGGTTTAGGATTTGAATTAGGGTTTTGAGTTAAAAATAGGTTTTTGGGTCAAAAATAGGGTTAGAATTAGGGTTTTGGGTTAAAATTAGGGTTCTGGGTCAAAATTAGGGCTTAGGGTTAGAATTTGGGTTATAATAAGGGTTTTGGATAAAATTAGGGTTTCTGGTCAAAATTAGGGTTCTGAGTCAAATTTAGGGTTTAGGGTCAAAATTAGGGTTTACTGTTTGAAATAGGGTTTTGAGTTTAAAATAGGGTTTTGTTTAAAAAAATAAGGTTAGAATTAGGGTTTTGGGTCAAAATTAGGGCTTTGGGTTAAAATTAGGGTTTTGGGTTATAATTAGGGTTTTTGGACAAAATTAGGGCTTTGGGTTAAAGAAATGTTTTTGGGTCAAAAATAGGGTTAGAATTAGGGTTTTGGGTTAAAATTAGGGTTGTGTCAAAATTAGGGCCTAGGGTAAGAATTTGGTTTAGAATTAGGATTTTGGGCAAAATTAGGGTTTCGGGTCAAAATTAGGGTTCGGGGTCAAATTTAGGGCTTTGGGTTAAAATTAGCGTTTTGGGTCAAACATAGAGTTTAGGTTTTGAAATAGGGTTTTGAGTTAAAAATAGGTTTTTGGGTAAGAAATAGTGTTAGAATTAGGGTTTTGGATAAAAATTAGGGTTTCGGGTCAAATTTAGGGCTCGCAGTCAAATTTAGGGTTTAAGGTTTGAAATAGGGTTTTGGGTCAAAAATAATGTTAGGGTTTGAATTAGGGTTGTGTTAAAAATAGGTTTTTGGGTCAGAAAAAGGGTTAGAATTAGGGTTTAGGGTTAAAATTAGGGTTTTGGGTCAATTTTTGGGTCTAGCGTCAAAATTTGGGTTTAGGGTTTGAATTAGGGTTTTGAGTTAAAAATAGGGTTTCGGGTCAAAACAGGGTTAGAATTAGGGTTTTGGGTCAAAACATGAGTTTTGGGTCAAAATTAGGGTTTAGGGTTTGAATTAAGGTTTTGAGTTAAAAATAGGGTTTTGGGTAAAAAATAAGGTTAGAATTAGGGTTTTGGGTCAAGGGCTCTGGTTTAAAATTAGGTTTTTGGGTAAAAAATAGGGTTAGAATTAGGGTTGTGTTAAAATTAGGGTTCTGGGTCAAAATTAGGGCTTAGGGTTAGAATTTGGGTTAGAATTAGGGTTTCTGGTCAAAATTTAGGGTTTAGGGTCAAAATTAGGGTTTAGGGTTTGAAATACGGTTTTGGGTCAAAAATAGGTTTAAAATTAGGGGTTTAGGTCAAAATTTGGGCTTTGGTTTAAAATTAGGGTTTTGGGTCAAACATCGGGTTCAGGGTTTGAATTAGGGATTTGAGTTAAAAATAGGTTTTTGGATCAGAAATAGGGTTAGAATTAGGGTTTCGGGTTAAAATTTGGGTTTCGGGTCAAATTTTGGGTTTAGGGTCAAAATTAGGGTTTAGGGTTTGAATTAGGGTTTTGTGTTAAAAATTGGATTTTGGGTCATAAATAGGGGTAGAATTAGGGTTTTCGGTCAAAATTAGGGCTTTGGGTTAAAATTAGGGTTTTGGGTTAAAATTAGGGTTTTGGTTTAAAATTAGGGTTTCAGGTCAAAATTTGGGGTCTGGGTCAAATTTACTGGTTCATATCTAAATTAGGGTTTAGGGTTTGAAATAGGGTTTTGAGTTGAAAATAGGGTTTTGGATAAAAAATACTGTTAGAATTAGGGTTTGGGTCAAAATCAGGGTTTTGGGTTAAAATTAGGGTTTTGGGTCAAATTTTGGGGTTGGGTCCAAATTAGGGTTTTCGGGAAAAATTAGGGTGTAAGGTTTGAATTTGGGTTTTGTGTTAAAACAAGGGTTTCGCATCAAAATTAGGGTTATGGGTCAAAATTACGGTTTAGTTTCAAAACTAGGGTTTGAATTAGGGTTTTGGGTCAAAAATAAGGTTAGAATTAGGGTTTTGGGTTAAAATTTGGGTTTTCGGGTCAAAATTAGGATTCTGGGTCAAAATTCGGGTTTAGGTTTGAATTAGGGTTTGAATTAGGCTTTTGGGTAAAATTAGGGTTTCGGGTCAAAATTAGGGTTCTAGGTCAAATTTAGGGTCCAAATTAGGGTTTAGGGTTTGAATTAGGTTTTGAGTTTAAAATAGTATTTTGGGTCAAAATTAAGGTTAGAATTAGGGTTCTGGGTGAAATTTATGGTTTAGGGTCCAAATTAGGGTTTAGGGTTTGAATTAGGTTTTGAGTTTAAAATAGGGTTTTGGGTCAAAAATAGGGTTAGAATTAGGGTTTTTGGTTAAAATTAGGGTTTTGGGAAAAATTAGGGCTCTGGGTCAAAAATAAGGTTAGAATTACGGTTTTGGGTTAAAAATAGGGTTTCGAGTCAAAATTAGGTTTTTGGGTCGAATTTTGGGTTTATATTCAAAGTTAGGGTTTAGGGTTTGAAATAGGGTTTTGAGTTTAAAATAGGGTTTTGGGTAAAAAAATAGTGTTAGTATTAGGGTTTTGGGTCAAAATTATGGGTCTGGATTAAAATTAAGGTTTTGGGTCAAAATTAGGGTTTTCGGTACAAATTAGGGTTTAGGGTTTTAATTAGGGTTTTGAGTTAAAGATATGTTTTGGGGTCAAAATAGGGTTAGAATTAGGGTTTTGGGTTAAAATTAGAGTTCTGGTTCAAAATTAGGGCTTAGGGTTAGAATTAGGGTTTTGGGTCAAAATTATGGTTTAGGGTTTGCATTAGGGTTTTGGGTCAAAAATAGGGTTTTAATTAGGGTTTTAGGTCAAAATTAGGGCTTTGGGTTAAAATTATTGTTTTGGGTCAAACATAGGGTTTAGGGTTTGAATTAGGGTTTTGAGTTAAAGAGGTTTTTGCGTCAGAAATAGGGTTAGAATTAGGGTTTTAGGGTCAAAATTAGGGTATAAGGTTTGAATTAGGGCTTTGAGTTAAAAATAGGATTTTGGGTCAAAAATAGGGTTAGAATTAGGGTTTTAGGTCAAAATTAGGGCTTTGGGTTAAATTTAGGGTTTTGGGTTAAAATTAGTGTTTTGGTTTAAAATTAGGGTTTCGGGTCAAAATTAGGGTGCTAGGTCAAATTTAGGGTTTCGGATCAAAATTAGGGTTTAGAGTTTGAAATAGGGTTTTGAGTTTAAATTAGGGCTTTGGGTTAAAATTAGTGTTTTGGGTCAAAATTTGGGTTTTGGGTCCAAATTTGGGTTTTGGGGGTTTAGGGTTTGAATTTGGGTTTTGGATTAAAAGTAGGGTTTAGGTTCAAAATTAGGGTCCTGGGTCAAATTTAGGGTTTAGGGTCCAAATTAGGGTTAGAAATAGGGCTTTGTGTAAAAAAATAGGGTTTTGGGTCAAAAATAAAGTTAGAATTAGTGTTTTGAGTTAGAATTTAGGGTTTCGGGTCAAAATTAGTGTTCTGGGTCAAAATTAGGGTTTAGGGTCCAAATTAGGGTTTTTGTTTAAAAATAGGGTTTTGGGAAAAATTGGGGTTCTGGGTCAAATTTTGGGTTTTGGATCAAAATTAGGGTTTAGGGTTTAAATTAGGGTTTTGAGTTTAAAATAGGGTTTTGGGTCAAAATATGGTTAGAATTAGGGTTTTGGGTCCAAATTTGGGTTTAGGGTTTGAATTAAGGTTTTGAGTTAAAACTAGGGTTTTCGGTCAAAAATAAGGATAGAATTACGGTTTAGGGTTAAAATTTGGGTATTGGGTCCCAATTAGGGTTTTGGATCAAAATTACAGCTTTGGGTTAAAATTAGGGTTTTGGGTTAAAATTAGGATTTTGGTTTAAAATTAGGGATTCGGGTTAAAATTAGGGTTCTCGGTCAAATTTAGATTTTAGGATCAAAATTAGGGTTTAGGGTTTGAAATAGGGTTTTGAGTTTAATATAAGTTTGAGTCAAAAATAGGGTTAGAATTAGGGTTTTGGGTGAAAAGTAGGGCTTTGGGTTAAAATTAGGGTTTCGGGTCAAAAAATGGCTTATGGGTCAAATTTAGGGTTTATGATCAAAATTAGGGTTTAGGGTTTGAAATAGGGTTTTGAGTTTAAAATAGGGTTTTGGGTAAAAAAAAATAGGGTTAGAATTAGTGTTTTGGGTTAAAATTAGGGCTTTGGGTTAAAATTAGGGTTTTGGGTTATAATCAGGGTTTTGGGTCAAAATTAGCGTTTAAGGTTTGAATTAGGGTTTTGAGTTAAAATAGGGTTTTGGGTCAAAAATAGGGTTAGAATTAGGGTTTTGGGTTAAATTTAGGGTTTTGGGTCAAAATTAGGGCTTTGGTGTAAAATTAGGGTTTTGGTTTAAAATTACGGATTCGGGTCAAAATTAGGGTTCTTGGTCAAATTTAGGGTTTTGGATCAAAATTAAGGTTTACGGTTTGAAATAGGGTTTTGGGTCCAAAATAGGGTTAGAATTAGGGTTTTGGGTCAAAATTAGGGTTTTGGGTCAAAATTATGGTTTGGGGTCAAAATTTGGGTTTTGGATCCAAATTAGGGTTGACACGACCGTCCCGTCCGGGAGCCGCGAAAATAAAGGAAAAACAAAGGAGTCACCACAAATATTTATTTTGGGAAAAACATTGCAAAAACCATTTATTTTAAGGAAACTGGTCTAAAAAAAAGATAGAGATTTGAGTCCGGGAGTCGGTTACGAGTAGGGAAGGTGTTAGCACCCTACATCGCTCGTTTAAAAACGGTACCTCAAGTTAATTGCGTAAAATAATTTTAATAGCCTTTGAAAATATTTATTTTACCCCACTTTTTAAATTAAACTAAAATATAAACACAATAAAAGAGAAAATTAAATTTTGGCTTGACAGAATGATTGATTCTATTCCTACATATTCCCGGGTGCGATGGGAAACTCAAAGCCACGTAGTTCTTTAGAAAATGTTTGATTGGTTGATTGATTTTATTTTGGTAAATGTTTGATCTTGAAAATAATTTTGAGAAAAAGGATTTTATTTCGAAATAAATTCACTCTTGCACAGGGTCCAAGATAGCAATGCTATACGATAAACCCTTACAATCCATACATCACTTGAGGATGAAAATTCATACATCAACGTCGTAGATTGTTGCGTGAATTCAAAGAAATTTTATTTTTTATAAAGTTGGATAAAATTTTGTTAAAAAGAGTAAATTGAAGATATTTAATTTTTACAAAAGAAGGAATTCACTCTTGCACAGGGTTAAAGATAGCGAAGCTATACAATAAACCCTTACAATTCATACAACACTTGAGGATGAAAAATCATACACCAACATTGTAGATTGTTGCGTGAACTAAAAGGAATTTTTATTTTTTATATAGTTGGATAAAATTTTGTTAAAAAGAGTAAATTGAAGATATTTTAATTTTTACAAAAGAAGAAATTCACTCTTGCACAGGGTTAAAGATAGCGAAGCTATACGATAAACCCTTACTATTCATACAACACTTGAGGATGAAAAATCATACATCAACATTGTAGATTGTTGCGTGAACTCAAAAGATTCTCTCTTTTTTATTTTTATAACTTTTTTTGTTTTTTTTGTGGCATCTTTTTTTGAAAAGAGAAAAAAACTTAGCCCAATATGCAGATAAAGAAACATCCCACTAACTAAATTTAAAAACCAACAGACTCTACTTTAAGGGACCATAAACACTAACATATTGGGTCCATTAGTCAGCCCACACATATAACCCAACATAAAACAAATAATAATAAAACAAATAAAAGAAAACAAAATAAAACACCAATAGTCAGCAAATGGGAATATAGACTGATACAAGAAATGGGTATGGAACTGAGTACCCAACAACGAAAGTGACGCGGAAGATCTAGGAACGAGTGTGGTGGAGGGCACGGACGGTGGTGGGACAGAGACAGACGACGCGGTGGTCGTTTGGGTGACGCTACCCTGCTGTGGTTGGTGGAGCAGCGTTCGAAGGCGGAGGTCGTGATGACAGCGGCTTGAGACGGCGGAAGAGGACAATGTCCGTCACGTGGTGTCTTGTGCAGTGAAGATCGGACAAAGGCACGGCTTAGACGCAGCTTGGTGGAGTTGTAGCGACGTTCAGAGGCGGAGCTTGGGTCGAGGTCGAGCTGCAGCGGCGAGCGGCTAGGACGGCGCGGTGGTGACGAACGGATCTGGGTGGGCTGTTACAGTGAGGATCGAGGATCGTACGGTGGCACCGAGGTGGAGCCTGGGATAGTTCTTCTTCCTCAGAGCTACGACCCATATTCCTTCTTCTCTATTGTTGCTCCTGTTTTGTGTTTTGTTTTTTTTTTCTCCTTGTTGTTGTTGTTTGTTTTGGAAGATGAAACAGAAAATGCAGAAGAACCGAGCATAGAAATCTTAGGTGTATTTTAGATTGATTTTTTTTCATCCGATCCCCCCTTTGGTCACTGTTGAATGCCTAATTTATAGCACAAAGAAAATGAAGAAGATGACAAATCTTCTTGTTAGGCCAGCTGGTGTAGGGACAAGTAGTGGACAGCAAATCAGTCTTTACTACCACAACTCTGTATGGCTGATGCAAGGGTAAGGATAGTGCCTCCCTTTTTAGTAAAAAAGTAAAAGAAAACAAGAAAGGGGAAATAAAACAAAGTTGATCCATACTTGAAGGAGCATAGTGAAAGCTAGCTCTTTTTTTTGAAATTTTGTTTACTTTTTATTATTTTTTTAAATTTATTCTGATGACAAATCATAAAAAAAAAACAAAATATTTTAGTTGGGCTTGGATAATGGGCCAACAAGCCATTTGTAACAATAAAATGAAAATGGGCTACACTAATTCTATAATGGGCCAAGAATAAAATCACTTTTTTTTGTTTTATTTTTATCATTTTTTTTGTTTGTTATTTTTTCAAAATATTAATAAAAACAAACGGACAAAATTAGGTATTCACAGCTGCCCCTCTTTACTTGTTTCTTATTTGATAGTAGGTGTAACTGATAAGCCTTTGGCTTATCTAGTTTTATAACTAGATGGACTGTGGTTTTTGTGCAAATTATTCGAGTTCAATCTCGTTTTCACCCAAATTTGGCTTTGTTTTGTTCCTAAGTAGACTTTGACTAGTTCTAGGCATTTTTAGTAGTTTTTAGTCTATTTTGAATAGAATTACGCTTTTTGTTTCTTTTGTATTGTTTCAGGTTAGAAGTGAAGCTCCGAGAGTCAAGGAAAGTTAAGAAACAGTGGAAATTGTCATTCTGGAGATACTCGCCCCGCGAGTGGATTCTCGCCCCGCGAGCCTGAAGATCAGCAAAATAGCAACGTCATCAATTCTGTCTCGCCCCGCGAGGAGATTCTCGTCACGCGAATCATGAAGACCTGCAAGACAGAGACCATCACGGCCTAGCCGTGATGAAGGTCACGGTTGTCACAGATTAAGGTTTGAAGTCTCGCCCCGCGAGCGTTTGAAGACCCTGGAAGACAGAGACCATCACGGCCTAGTCGTGATGAAGGTCACGGCTGTGACAGATTAAGGTTTGAAGACTCGCCCCGCGAACACACTCTCACCTCGCGAGAATCCAAATTGAAAGCGCGCCAAAACTAATGTTCGCCTCGCGAAAGCTTGTTCTTCCCGCGAGCAGCCGAGAACCAGAATCCCTATTTATAGGCTGTTTCAGATCCAGAAAAAAACCTTGGATACTCCACTTGTTTTAGATCAATTTTAGGACGAATCCTTGTTTCTGGAGCTGCGTCTCCCTTCTCTTTTCTTTTCTTATTTTATTATGGAGATTATTGCCAATTGTTCGTTTGTCGTCACGGGCCTGAGGAACTAATCCCCTCGTCTAGGGAATCAATGAAGCCACCCATGGCGGTATAGTGTTCATGTGATGTATGTTTTTCTCCCCTTTTCTCAATTGATGTTTTCCAATTCTGATTTGATTGTGTTAATCATATGCATGCGTGATTGACTTGTTAAACGTGTTGAGGCTGATCGGCGATTCCCGTTTTAGAACTTGAATTGGGATCATCGATCGAATATTTTACGAGAGTGAATAGGAGATCGGTGCAACCATATAGGGAACAAGATTTAATAGAATTCGAGGATTAGGGTTATGAGACCTAGTAAGTAATTAATCCAATCATCGAATACGTCCTATTGAGCACGACAGTGGATATAGGAGAATTTGGGGGTCCCGGTTGACATTGTAATTGAACTTAGGGAGGAATACATCATCACTTGGGTACTATGCATGATTGGGTAGGTGGATTTGAGACCCTAGATATTTTAATATCATATTTTAATACCTTAGCTTTAATTGATTAGTTATTTGAATTGCGATATTAATCTCTCTCTCTCAACCACTTTCCTCTCTTGACCAAACGTATCGGATTTCCCGCGAATTAGTAGAATTGGTAGCCCAATCCTTGTGTTTGACCTCGGTAAATTCTTACCGTGTTTATTTTATTACTTGCGACGACCCGGTACACTTGCCGGTGACTCATCAAGTTTTTGGCGCCGTTGCCAGGGATTGGCACAACCAATTTTCCTAATTTTTAGGGAATTTGATTGATTGGTTAAGTTGATTTTATTTTTTATTTTTCTGTTATTTATTTATTATTTCTCTCTACTTCTTTGATTCCATTTGGTCTTGCCATGTTTTTGTATGCGAGGTACCCTTTCACAAGAGGACCTGCTATTTGATTCGGAGATCACCAAGACCGAGAAGCGTTTAAGGAAGGAAGCCAGAGAAAGAAAAAGGCTTGAAGCGAGTGATCTTGAGAGAATGGAAGAAGAGAATCCTCCCCCTCCTCCTCGTTACAAGCCTCTCTTCGAGTACAGTCTACCCAACTTGGGTGATTGTGATTCTTCCATCGTGAGAGGCAACCTCAATACAGACTCCTTCAGAGTGGAAGGATGTGTCACAGCCTATATCCGTGAGAATCGGTTTGATGGGAGTGGCAGACAAGACCCTCACAGGCACATCACCCACTTCCTTGAAGCTTGTGACTTACAGAAGACAAGAGGTGTTTCTCAGGATGAGTTCCGCTTGCGGCTATTCCCTCTCTCTCTTAGGGATGTCGCTCGCGATTGGTTTGACAGCTTGGATAGGAACAATATCAGAACTTGGGAGCAAATGGCACAAAAGTTCCTAACTAAGTATTTTCCCCCTCAGAAAGCGGCACAAGCAAGAGTAGCCGTTACATCTTTTAGACAGACAGAGGATGAAACTTTTAGTGAAGCTTGGGAAAGGTACAATGTGCTCTTGAGAAGATGTCCTTCAGCTTTCTTTGACCCGGTCTCCAAGGTTCAACATTTCTTTAACGGGTTAAGGGGACGCTATCATATGAATTGTGATGCCGCAGCTGGCGGTTCCTTTTCCTTTTTATCAGCTGAGGATGGATGGGCATTATTAGAGAAGATGTCGTACAATGATTACAACCGTGGTAGGGAAACCTCAAGTGGAGTCAGTTCTGCAACAATGGAAGCCATTCTAGAGCAAGTTAAATCATTCAAGATGCAAGTTGCGGCTTTGTCAGAGAACAAGAAGGTTAATGCGGTCCATGAGGGAATGCCTCCGGGTTGTGATAATTGTAATGGAAATCATGACACTCAGAGCTGTCCGTTCAACTTCTCTCGAGAACATGTGGACTCATGCCACAATTTATATGATAGTGTGCCCCAGAACAACTATAAGAGGAACAGACAGAATGACTACAGTCAGAATCAGAATAGGGGCTATATGAGGAGAGACCATCCGGGTTTTGCTTGGAGTGATGCTAATGGTGGTCTAGCCGGTCAACAACATACTCAACAGAATTGGCAACAACCTCAACAGAGTCTGAGGCCGAACATTGGAATCCAGAAATAAGAATACTCAAAGAGGCTCTTCCTGGCCTAATCAGTTGCAAATAACAGATGGTGGAAGGCAGCCTTGGGAATTGGCTTTTGAGAAGATGAATGCGGCAATGGAAAAGATGGTAATCAACACAGAGAAGGTGAATGTGACAGTTGACAAGCTGGCAACGCATACAGGGGCATCAATTCACAATCTAGAGACGCAGGTTGCTCAGCTCGCAAGACAACTAAATGAGCGTCTCCCAGGCACTTTCCCAGGTGATACCGAGAACAACCCTAAGGCCCATTGCAATGCCATAACAACTAGAAGCGGTATGGTGTTGGGATCTAACAAGGGTGCAACCAGTTTAGAGGAAGACAAGGCCCCGGAACAACCACATGTTGAGGAAGAGCAACCTGAGAAAGAGGAGTTGGCAAGTGACAAGGCACCAGAGCAAGGGGGTAGGCTGAAGCTTGTGGATGAAGAGTTCCGAAAGAAGAAGTGGGTTGAACCCCAAGACCTCCCGCCCTACATGAAGGTACCGTATCCTGAAAGATTGAAGAAGCCTCAACAGGATAAGCAGTTTAACAGATTCCTTGATGTCTTCCGCAAACTTCAAATTAACATTCCATTTGTAGAAGCCTTGGAACAAATGCCATATTATGCCCGGTTTATGAAGGAGCTTCTCTCCAAGAAGCGGAGAATAGTGGATGAGGAAACTGTTGCTTTGACTGAGGAATGTAGTGCCATTCTTCAAAGAAAACTACCTCCAAAGTTGAAGGATCCCGGTTCTTTTTCGATACCATGCACCATTGGGGGGATGACTGTAGGGAAGGCATTATGTGATCTAGGGGCAAGCATCAACTTGATGCCCCTCTCTATGATGAAGAGGTTGGGGATCAAAGAATTCAAGGATACACGGATGTCGCTCCAACTAGCCGATCGCTCTATAAAATATCCTTATGGGGTGGTCGAAGACTTGTTAGTAAAGGTGGACAAGCTCATATTTCCGGCGAACTTTGTAGTTCATGATATGGATGAAGACGCCGAGATCCCTCTCATATTGGGTAGGCCCTTCTTGGCCACTGGGGGTGCCTTGATAGATGTGCGACAAGGGAAACTCACTCTAAGGGTGCAAGATGATGAGGTAGTCTTCAATCTCTTTGAAGCAATGAAGCACCCTACAGAGAGGTCGGAAGTGTATCGAGTGGATATGGTGGATCCAACTGTCAAGGCAAAGGCAACTAGAGAAGCCCATGGTTCTTCATTTTCTCAAGTGTTGGTAAAATCCCATGATGATGATAGTGAGAAAAAAGACCCTTTGGGGGATGAGGTCTATCTCGAGTGGTTGAAAGACATGGAAGCCTTACCGAGTTCCCCAAGGGATGAATGTGCAAGGGAAGAGCGCAACAACAAGTGCATGGAAAAATAGGATAAAGCACCAAAGTTGAAAGGTGGCACAACCGTGGTGGTCAATAAAAACAACCAGTTGATCCCAAAAGGGACCATCATGGAGTGGAGAGTATGTGCTGATTATAGAGGGATTTTGGATTTAAATGAGTTGTCCGGGATCCGCAAGCAAGCGAACCACAAAAAGCGGACTAAGGAAGGGCAGGACAAACACATCTTGCCTAGGGAGCTTGAGCCCGGGCAAGCGGTACTTCTTGACAACTCAAGGTTGAAACTCTTTCCGGGAAAGCTAAGATCGAGGTGGTCGGGACCATTCAAGGTCCTCCAAGTTTGTCCTCACGGAACAGTAGAGTTAGAAGGGGCCTCTGGTAACTTCAAGGTGAATGTGCAAATGATAAGGCATTACCATGGGGAATCAGTCCCAATTTGCAAGCAGTTTCTTCCTCCGGATTAACCCTTAGGGGTGACTTGAGTCAGGCTCGGGACGTTAAACAAGCGCTACTTGGGAGGCAACCCAAGCTAGGTATCCTTTGGTTTTAGTTTCTATCATTTTCATTTATATTATAAAATAAAAAAAAGAGCTTGATTCGCCACGCGAATCCACTGTGGCCGCGCGAGACAGAAGCCCTGAATCTCAGAGGCTTGCTCACGCTTCTGTCTCGCGTCGCGAGGTCTACTTTCGCCTCGCTATTCTGGGCATCATCATCTGTTGGAATTCCAGATTCGCCTCGCTAATCTGGAAAGTGTGAATAACAATTTTCCAGATTCGCCTCGCGAATATGCACTTAAGGTTTTAATTTGCAGGAGTTCTTCCAGGATGCTATGCAACAGAAGGGAGCCCATGATACCAATTGGATGAGGAGGCAACCATGGAAACTTGATCAGGGAGCACCCTCTCCTCTCCTCACTTTTGTTTTGTTTTTGTTTTTCTTTATTTTTTTGTTTTTGTTTGTCACTCTTGAATAATTTGAGAAGATCAAGAGTTTATGTATGAATGTGTGTCGGCAAGCTTTTTGGATTTTAATTAAATTGAGCATAGATTGATTGCATAAGTTATTTTGACCATTGATGATTTCCCCCTAGGTTCTGAAAATCGAAAAGTTGATCCCCATGTGAAAAATTGAAAACTGAACTTTGAGAATTTTATTGTGATTACTTGATTTATGATAAGTTTGGGGTGAGGGGGTGGACACAATAGGAATTGTATCTCGGTCAAACAATTTGCAAAAAATGTCCAAGTGAGGAATTGAGCCTCCAACTTTGTTTTTGATTGTGTGAATCACTTTTAAGTTGTACTTTCCCGAATTTGCTTGAATCTCTTCATGGTTTGCATGTCTACGTGTTGCATCAAATGATTTAGGCAACTTTCTTTGAATAACTACTTGGCCTAAAAAGAACCATCCCTAATGCATGTTCCCTAGTTAGCCACATTGAGCCTAATTAGCCTATTGTTTCTTGATGACCCTATATTATAAGCCAAAAATCTGAAAAACCATGTTAACCCAATCTTAGGATTAGGAGAGCATGGAAGCATAGCAAGAGAAGGGTTGTGAGGAACTAAGTTTGGGGTGGCTACAAGGTGATATGTCATTTTGGTTGAGAAAAAGAAAAATAAAGGTTGAAACCCAAAAAAAAAAAATTGCCAAAAGAAAAGGGGCAAAGCAAAAAAAAATAGCAAGGAAAAGGCCGTAGTCACCCGAGGTAAAAAGAAAAAATGGAAAAAGGAATTTGAGTGGAAGATGTGTCAAATGCTCATGCTCTCTTAGTTCCTAGGGACTTAAGCCTAGTATCCTTGAATATCCTACCCTCAGCCAGGCCCCATTACAACCTTTATAAGACCTTCTGATGTTGCATGCATGTTTTCGTGGGAACCATTTTTGAGATGAAAATCAAATTCATGGGAAGTGCTCTTGATATGTGAAATTGAGTGAAAAGTTGATAGCCTAGACGAATTTGAGAGAATGAGTGAAATTTTACATACCCTTGTGAGGAAGGCAATTGTTTGAAATTGGTGATCTTCCTTTTGTGTGTAACTCTGATCCTCAACTTAGATTAATGATTGCATGAATGATGAATTTCTCAATTGTTTAAAGTAAATGAATGTGGGGATTACATTGATACAAGGGGGAAATCTTTGGAGAAACACTGTTTTGATTGCATGAAATTTGTGCGTAATCGATTGATTCCTTTAGGCTTGCCAAGTCTTGAGTCCTTTTTGAGTTTTAGCTTGCATGGGGACAAGCAAGGTTTAAGTTTGGGGTGTTTTGATAAGCCTTTGGCTTATCTAGTTTTATAACTAGATGGACTGTGGTTTTTGTGCAAATTATTCGAGTTCAATCTCGTTTTCGCCCAAATTTGGCTTTGTTTTGTTCCTAAGTAGACTTTGACTCGTTCTAGGCATTTTTAGTAGTTTTTAGTCTATTTTGAATAGAATTACGCTATTTGTTTCTTTTGTATTGTTTCAGGTTAGAAGTGAAGCTCCGAGAGTCAAGGAAAGTCAAGAAACAGTGGAAATTGTCATTCTGGAGATACTCGCCCCGCGAATGGATTCTCGCCCCGCGAGCCTGAAGATCAGCAAAGCAGCAATGTCATCAATTCTGTCTCGCCCCGCGAGGAGATTCTCGCCACGCGAATCATGAAGACCTGCAAGACAGAGACCATCACGACCTAGCCGTGATGAAGGTCACGGCTGTGACAGATTAAGGTTTGAAGTCTCGCCCCGCGAGAGGAAGCTCGCCCCACGAGTGTTTGAAGACCCTGGAAGACAGAGACCATCACGGCCTAGCCGTGATGAAGGCCACGGCTGTGACAGATTAAGGTTTGAAGACTCGCCCTGCGAACACACTCTCGCCTCGCGAGAATCCAAATTGAAAGTGTGCCAAAACTAATGTTCTCCTCGCAAAAGCTTGTTCGCCCCGCGAGCGGCCGAGAACCAGAATCCCTATTTATAGGCTGTTTCAGATCCAGATAAAAAAAAACCTTGGATACTCCACTTGTTTTAGATCAATTTTAGGACGAATCCTTGTTTCTGGAGCTGTGTCTCCCTTCTCTTTTCTTTTCTTATTTTATTATGGAGATTATTGCCAATTGTTCGTTTGTCGTCACGGGCATGAGGAACTAATCCCCTCGTCTAGGGAATCAATGAAGCCACCCATGACGGTATAGTGTTCATGTGATGTATGTTTTTATCCCCTTTTCTCAATTGATGTTTTCCAATTCTGATTTGATTGTGTTAATCATATGCATGCGTGATTGACTTGTTAAACGTGTTGAGGCTGATCGGCGATTCGCGTTTTAGAACTTGAATTGGGATCATCGATCGAATATTGTACGAGAGTGAATAGGAGATCGGTGCAACCATATAGGGAACAAGATTTAATAGAATTCGAGGATTAGGGTTATGAGACCTAGTAAGTAATTAATCCAATCATCCAATACGTCCTATTGAGCACGACAATGGATATAGGAGAATTTGGGGGTCCCGGTTGACATTGTAATTGAACTTAGGGAGGAATACATCATCACTTGGGTATTATGCATGAATGGGTAGGTGGATTTGAGACCCTAGATATTTTAATATCAGATTTTAATACCTTAGCTTTAATTGATTAGTTATTTGAATTGCGATATTAATCTCTCTCTCTCAACCACTTTCCTCTCTTGACCAAACGTATCGGATTTCCCGCGAATTAGTAGAATTGGTAGCCCAATCCTTGTGTTCGACCTCGGTAAATTCTTACCGTGTTTATTTTATTATTTTGACGACCCGGTACACTTGTCGGTGACTCATCAGTAACCGTAGTTAATCTATTGTCATTATAAGAAACGAGTAAAGACATGAGCTCCAATTTTGACCGAAGTTCACTGACAAGTAAAAGGATGCATAATTAAAAGAGCTTACGGGATGGACTGCCCATAGAAGCTCGAACAGAAAGATAAAAAGCTTGCAGAGTCGTTTGTCCGCTGAAGCTTGAAAACAAAAGGATTAAAAGCTTGTGGAGTCGATTATCCACTGAAGCTTGAAAAGACAGGTCTAAAGCTTGCGGAGTTGGGTATCCGTCGAAGCTTGCAGTCAAAAGATCTTATGGGGTATGATACTTGCCAAATATAGAAAGCTTGCAGAGTCGGTTATCCGCTGAACCCTGAAAAGAAAGGTTAAAAGCTTGCGGAGTCGGTTATCCACTGAACTTTGACAGAAAAGGTAAAAAGCTTGTGGAGTCGGTTATCCACTGAAGCTTGACAAAAAGGTAAAAAGCTTGTGGAGTCGGTTATCCACTGAAGCTCGACAGAAACTAAAAAGCATGCGGAGTCGGGTATCCACTCAATGTAACACCCGGGTGCCGACGAGGGCGGGGAGTGGTCGCCGGTGCAAGAAGGCACGGACAAGGAGCGGCTCCTGGCAGACTTCTAGGCGGAAGGACACATGAATGAACCGATTACACACCCGAATGAGAGGGATCCTGAGACTGTGTAGGTATGGGACTATACAGTTGAGGATGGCTTATATGAATTGATTGGTACTACCTATACTAACAAGATGCGTCTTCTTTTCGGGAGCTCATCACTTTAGAACTCCATAGTTAAGCATGCTTGACTTGGAGCAATTTTGGGATGGGTGACCTCCTGGAAAGTTTTCCCAGGAAGCGTGTGAGTGAGGACAAAGCACGCTGAAAAGGCCCGTGTTGGTCTGTTGGGACAGTCCTCAATCCGTAGAGTAGCTAGGGATGTCAATCCACTGAAACAAAGTTTTGTTGTAGCATTGGTAGCCAAAGTGGGTGTGCCAAAACCCAAGAAACCGCTCTGATACCATTTGTAACATCCCTGGCTACTCTACGGATTGACGACTGTCCCCACAGACCAACACGGGCCTTTTCAGCATGCTTTGTCCTCACTCACACGCTTCCTGGGAAAACTTTCCAGGAGATCATGTAACATCGCTGGCTGCTCTATGGATTGACGACAGACCCCACAGACCAACACGGGTCTTTTCAGCATGCTTTGTCCTCACTCACACGCTGCCGGGGAAAACTTCCCAGGAGGTCACCCATCCCAGAATTGCTCCAAGTCAAGAACGCTTAACTGTGGAGTTATTAAGTGATGGGATCCGTAAAAGAAGATGCATCTTGTTAGTATAGGTAGTACCAATCAATTCATATAAGCTTTCCTCAACTGTATAGTCCCATACCTACACAGTCTCAGGATCCCTCTCATTCGGGTGTGTAATCAGTTCATTCATGTGTCCCTCCGCCTAGAAGCCTGCCAGGAGCCGCTCCTTGTCCGTGCCTTCTTGAACCGGCGACCACTCCCCGCCCTCGTCGGCACCCGGGTGTTACATGCCCACCAGCTTCCGCTTGGTTCGTCCCCGAACCACACCGTACTGGGAGAGGTGACGCTCTGATACCATTTGTAACATCCCTGGCTGCTCTATGGATTGACGACTGACCCCACAGACCAACACGGGTCTTTTCAGCATGCTTTGTCCTCACTCACACGCTTCCGGGGAAAACTTCCCAGGAGGTCACCCATCCCATAATTGCTCCAAGTCAAGCACGCTTAACTGTGGAGTTCTTAAGTGATGGGATCCCGAAAATAAGATGCATCTTGTTAGTATAGGTAGTACCAATCAATTCATATAAGCCTTCCTCAGCTGTATAGTCCCATACCTACACGGTCTCAGGATCCATCTCATTCGGGTGTGTAATCAGTTCATTCATGTGTCCCTCCGCCTAGAAGCCTTCCAGGAGCCGCTCCTTGTACGTGCCTTCTTGCACCGGCGACCACTTCCCACCCTCGTCGGTACCCGGGTGTTACAGATCACCCATCCCAGAATTGCTCCAAGTCAAGAACGCTTAACTGTGGAGTTCTTAAGTGATGAGCTCCCGAAAAGAAGATGCATCTTGTTAGTATAGGTAGTACCAATCAATTCATATAAGTCATCCTCAACTGTATAGTCCCATACCTACACGGTCTCAGGATCCCTCTCATTCGGGTGTGTAATCGATTCATTCATGTGTCCCTCCACCTAGAAGCCTGCCAGGAGCCGCTCCTTCTCCGTGCCTTCTTGCACCGGCGACCACTCCCCGCCCTCGTCGGTACCCGGGTGTTACACTCAACAAAAGGTTAAAAGTTTGCGGAGTCGGTTATCCTCTGAAGCTTGAAAGGAAATGTAAAAAAAGCTTGTGGAGTCGGTTATCCATTGAAGCTTGACAAAAGGTAAAAATCTTGTGGAGTCGGTTATCCACTGAAGCTTAACAGAAACTAAAAAGCATGCGGAGTGGGGTATCCGCTGAAGCTTGACAGAAAATAAAAACATATGATGTCTGTGCAATCTACGGGGTTTTGTGTTTACAAAAGATAAACAACTACAATGCATGATGCCAGAAATGCCCTATATGCTTGATGAAAACCTCAAATGATTTCAATGCAACACAAGGAAAGCTCGTAAGACATTACTATTTTTATTTTTTCATCGCTTAGGTGGTTTTTATTATCACCTTCGACCCCTTAAAGTGTTGATCACAGACAAGCCCTGAGATGAACTAAAACAAGTCCTGTCTTCATGGAGAATAAGGTCAAGCACTTTTGAAAGGGTATGCTTCCTTTGCAATGATTGTCCCCGTGCCTCCTGTCAGTAGACCACGGTGCCCTTTGTTGGGAGATCATCTCGTTCTTCACAAACTTTTGAGATTTTCAAGGGAATTCTAAATGCATCTTGAAGACACCAATACATGTTTCACATTTCAGTATATACTTATCATGATGAATGCACACACATAATTGACAAAAGTTAAGAGAAAGAGATAAGGGTAAAAGAATTGGGAGTCAATGTCATTATATTTGGACTGAAAAGGTATACAAAGCAGATATTACAATGGAGTATGGAATTGCAAAAAGGTTGTGGAGTGGAAACACATCTCCTCAAGTGACATCTCTTTCCATGACTAGTGTTAGTATCTCTCATACCATATCGACTGCTCACTAATCAACATCTGAGAATGCTATCTACCCCAGTCTTCATGCATCTATCCCACTGATTGCCCCAATTCATTGGCTTGACGACACTTCCATTATTATGTTTTTTCCTTTTAACCCTAACTTTTGCCTAGACTGTCTTTTTCAGGTTTTCAGTCTATCGGGCTGCTCTAACTTTTGCCTAGACCGTCTTTTCAGAATTTCAGTCTAGTGAGCTTTTCCATTTCTTTTTCTTTTCATTCTTTTTTTCTGATTTTTTTGGGAAGTGCATTCAAGCATAGTACTTTTTGACTGCATCCAAGTTTATAGGGAGTGGAAGATCTTCCCCATCCATCCTGGTGAGAATTAAAGCTCCTCCCGAGAAGGCCTTTTTCACAACGTAAGGTCCTTCGTAGTTCGGGGTCCACTTCCAACGATGATCCTTTTGGATTGTTAGGATCTTTTTGAGCACTAGATCACCCTCCCGAAACTGCCGGGGGCGTACTTTCTTCTCGTAAGCTCTCATCAACCTTTTCTGGTACAATTCGCCGTGACACAGTGCTGCTAATCTCTTATCTTCAATAAGGTTCAATTGGTCGAGTCGATCTTGGACCCACTCGGCTTCTTCCAATTCTGCCTCTCTCAATACCCTTAATGAGGGGATCTCTACTTCAATCAGGAGTACTGCTTCCATCCCATAAACTAAAGACTACGGATAGAGGTACAGTAGCCGTCCAAAGCAAAAGGTAACATCTCCTGCCAATCCTTATATGTCACCACCATCTTTTGGACAATCTTCTTGATATTTTTATTAGCAGCCTCAACTGCTCCATTCATCTTTGGGCGCTACGGGGAGGAATTGTGATTCTTTATCTTGAAGTTTTCGCACATCTCTTTCATCATCTTGTTGTTCAAGTTAGTCACATTATCAGTGATAATCTCACTTGGCAACCTATAACGACAAATTAATTCTCTTTTTACAAATTTGATCACGACATTCCTGGTCACATTGGCATATGATGCAGCCTCAACCCACTTTGTGAAATAATCAATGACAACAAGAATGAAGCGATGCCCATTTGAGGCTTTTGGTTCGATTGGACCGATCACATCCATTCCCCACATTGAGAATGGCCAGGGTGCCGTCATGACATTCAAGGGAGTTGGCGGTGCATGAACCTTATCAGCATATATTTGACACTTATGGCACGTCTTCGTATAATTAAAGCAATCTGCCTCCATTGTCAACCGGTATTGGCTAGCCCTCAAGATTTTTCTTGCCACTGCATGCCCGCTCGCATGTGTTCCAAAAGATCCTTCATGGACCTCCTCAATTATCCGTTTAGCTTCTTTTGCGTCAACGCATCTCAACAACACCATGTCATGATTTATTTTGTAGAGAATACCTCCATCTAAATAGAAACCCATTGCAAGTCTTCTTATGGTTCTTTTGTCATTTTCTGAAACGCCCGGAGGATATTCCCTTCTTTGGATGAAGCATTTGATGTCATGGTACCACGATTTTTGATCTGGCTCTTACTCTATCACTTGACAATATGCAGGATGATCTCGACTTTCCATTTTGATGAGTGGTAAGTTCCTCTCGTTACTTACTTTGAACATCGAGGACAAGGTAGACAGCGCGTCAGCTAATTGGTTATCTTCTCGGGGAATATGGTGAAATGTGACTTCATCAAACTGCTCAATCAAACCTTTGAAGTAATCATGGTACGGGATTAACTTGGCATCTCGAGTTTCCCATTCCCCTCTTAGCTGGTCGATGACTAATGCAGAGTCCCCATATACCTCCAGTATCCTTGCCTTTGATTCTATCGCTGCCAGGATCCCGAGCGCAAAAGCTTCATATTCGGCTATATTATTTGTACAATCAAAGCAAAGCCTTGCAGTGACATGGAAATAATCATTTTCTGGTGAGATTAGTATTGCCCCATCCATGCCCCAAGGCATTAGAAGCTCCATCAAATAACAAAGTCCACTTTTCTTTTTCTGGTGATTATACGTGATCAAACAAAGCCATTATATCTTCAACTGGGAAATCGCATTGCATCGATCCATAATCATCTACTGGCTGATTGGTTAGATATTCTGCGAGAGCGCTACCTTTTACTGCTTTTTGGGTGACATAGACAATGTCGTATTCTGATAGCAGGACTTGCCAGCGAGCAATTCTTCCAGTCAGAGCAGGCTTATCAAAGATATACTTGATTGGATCCATTTTGGACACCAACTAGGTAGTGTAACACAACATGTAATGCCTCAAACGGCGAGCCGCCCAAGCCAAAGCACAGCAAGTGCCTTCTAGCAGTGAGTAGTTGGCTTCACAACTGGTGAACTTCTTACTTAGATAATAGATGGCATGTTCTTTTCTTCCTGACTCATCGTGTTGCCCCAGTACACAACCCATTGATTCATCTAGCACAGTCAAATACATGATGAAAGGTCTTCCCGGAACTGGGGGAACCAAGACTGGAGGCTCCTGTAGGTATTGTTTGATCTTCTCAAAGGCTTTTTGACAATCTTCATTCCATGTTACTGCCTGATTTTTGAATAACAAATTAAAGATTGGTTCACATGTCGCGGTTAGTTGGGAGATGAACCTGGCAATGTAGTTCAATCTTCCTAAAAACCCACGAACTACTTTCTCCGTTCGAGGTGCTGGCATATCGATGATTGCTCGAACTTTTTCAGGATCAACCTCTATTCCTCTTTGACTAACAATGAACCCCAGCAGCTTGCCTGATTTCACTCCAAAAGTGCACTTGGCTGGATTCAGTTGGAGCCTAAACTTTCTTAACCACTCAAAAAGTTTCCGCATATTATCAACGTGGTCTTCGGATCTGGACTTGGTGATCATATCATCTACATAAACTTCTATCTCTTTATGCATCATGTCATGGAACAAAACCACCATAGCCCGCTGATATGTTGCCCCAGCATTTTTCAAGCCTAATGGCATAACTTTGTACCAAAAGGTTCCCCATAAAGTGACAAATGTAGTTTTCTCCATATCTTCTGGTGCCATCTTTATCTGATTATATCCTGAGAATTCATCCATGAAAGAGAATAATGCATGTTGGGCAGTATTATCTACAAGAACGTCAATATGAGGCAGAGGAAGATCATCTTTTGGGCTAGCTCTGTTCAAATCTTGATAGTCGACACACATTCGAACCTTTCCATCTTTCTTGGGAACAGGAACGATGTTAGCAACCCATTGAGGGTACTTCACCACTTCTAGGAAACCCACATCTAGTTGCTTCTTGACCTCCTCCTTGATCTTTAAAGACATTTCCGCTTTCATCCTTTGTAGCTTCTATTTTACTGGAGGACACTCCGGCTTTAATGGCAGTTTGTGTTCTGTTACACTAGGGTCTAACCCTGGCATGTCTTGCATCTTTATAATCCATCAACAACCTGATCAATCTACTTCGCTCCTTTTCTTTCAGGGAAAGGCCGATCTTGACCTCTTTTTTATCATCTTTAGTTCCCAAATTGATTAGTTCACTCGGCTCTTCATGGGGACGAATTTCCCTGGATTCTTGCTCTACCAACCTCAATAGTTCAGGAGGGACTTCCCCATCATCATCAGAAACCTCATCATCATGATCAATAGGATAGTCAAAATTGTATGATGGGTTATTAACACTGTCATTTTCAAGAGAGTGACTTTTAGATCTGCATTTTGGTAGTTATCAGCGAAAGATGAATGAATAAAGGTTAAAGATGGGAAACTGCATTTATTGGTGTGGAACGATGAATAAAAGCGAAAGTAAAAAATAAGAGGGATAAGAACATAAAGATATTGAATGCATGCATTTATTGATAAGTCATACTGAAACGGAAACAAGGCCATTACAACAAAAATCCTAAAGCCTTGGGCAGAGCTAAATGATAAGCATTACATAATTACTTTGAAAAAAACTCTATGGTCCTGGGGAACTCAATGACCTCCCAATTGTTGAGCTCTGTATCCGAAGGGCACGGATACACCAAATTGACACCGTGATTGGTGAGATATCATCTTCAACAGCTGCTGCTTGGTCCAGGAATGCGAACCCTACACTTTGGAAGCTCTGCTGAATGTCACAGATGGGAGCCCTTTCAGCATCGTATTCACGATTTTCTAGCCGAGCCAACCACTTTCTTTTCTTCTCTTCTATAACCCTCATCTTGTCGGTCTTGGTAGGTTTATATCCCAACCTAAACCTGTCCTTGTTCTCGGTGAGCATGAGGATGTCAGTGACACCTTGGATATTCTTCCCCAAACCGCTTCCAGGTCATTATCCTCCTTCGAGCATAACCCTAGCCATCATAGTGGCCGCTTTAGATGACTGAGGTTTCAAGAGTGGAACATCATCCCCAACATAAGTGGCATTGGCAATTTCAAGCGATTGGAAAACAATCTCGAGAGCTTCTTCGGCAGCTCAATGTAAAGGGTTGTTGATGGCTTACTCACCAACATATCCTCCTCTCCAGAAACAATTATCAACTTACTATCGATAATGAACTTCACTTTTTGGTGCAATGTGGAAGGTATAGCTCCAGACGAATGGATACATGGTCGTCGTAGGAGACAACTGTAAGTTGGTGTGATGTCCATTACTTGGAAGAGTATTTCAAAGGTGCAAGGTCCAATCTGAATGGGCAATTCAATTTCTCCCATGACTTCCCTTCGAGTGCCATCGAAAGCTCTTATAATCATTGTGTTTGGCTTCATATGAGTTCCATCGAAATGCAGCTTTGTCAGTTTTGACTTTGGCATTACATTCAAATAAGAACCATTATCAATGAGAACCCTAGCCATGACATGATCTCGACACTTCATAGAGATGTGTAACGCCTTATTGTGCCCAATTCCTTCAGCTGGAATTTCATCATCAGTGAAAGTGATATAATTATCAGCAACGATGTTACCCACGATGTTATCAAGCTTATCAATTGTGATGTCATGAGAGACATGAGCTTGATTCAACACCTTCATCAGTACTCTCCTATGTGGCTCATAATTCATCAACAAAGATAAAAGAGATATCTGAGCTGGAGTTTGATTCAATTGATCCATAACCCTGTATTTGCTTTTCTTGATGAACTTCAAGAATTCGCCGACTTCTTCATCAGATACCTCCTTTTTATTATCACCCCCTTTGGTATCCTTTTCTGCCGGTGTTTCTTCCACTTTCTCTTTCCCCTTGCGATTTTTTTCTTCCTTTTCTGTTCCCTCCCTTTGCAATACCTCTGGAGTATAAATGCGACCACTCCTAGTCATTCCACCAATTCCCGAAATGTTGGTAACCACAGTGGTCCCGTTGGGAGGACTTTATTGAACCTGCCTATCATATTTCCATGGTACCGCTTTGGTGTCCTTGTAAGGGAAAGGACCTGGGACTCGGATGACAACTGGTGTTGGCCCACTCGAAACCGACATAGGTTCCTTCTCAGTATAGTGTATCACCACTGGCTTCGGAGCGACTTGATCAGGAACCGGTTGAGGATTAATCACAACAGTAAAAGGAGTTATCTTAACTGGAGTTGGGGAAATTGTAGATTCAGCGACCATGTTAATTCCACACTCATTCGATTCACAACCAATTAGGATAATCTTCATATCTATTAACTGTTGCACAATCTGTCGAAATTCTGCACAGTCTTCAATTGAATGCCCCATATTCCCGTCGAAGTCATACCTTATCTCTTCATCAACAGTATTCTCTTCAACAATTGAGGTTTGTACCAATCCATGTTTTTTCATCTCCCTTAAAATAACTCTCATGGGAGTTCTGACATCAGCCACTTGGCTCTTAAGAGTAGGTTCCATAAATCTATCAATGGCATTGAATCCCGAACCCCCATGATTTGGCATAGGACCTTGTGCCCTATTCGGAGCATCTTTCTAAAAGCTTAACCACTTAGCATCAATAAGATCTTGTACCTTAAATTTGAAAGCCCTGCAGGTCTTAGTGGAATGACCTATTGCCCCCGCATGATACTCACATTTAGCACTTGGGTCAAACCACTTAGGATAAGGAGGCCCCAATGGTTTCATTGGGATATGAGTCAACACAGATTTACTTATAAGCTGATGCAGTAGCTCAGTGTAGGTCATGGGTATCGGGTCGAAATGTACTGGCTTCCTTTTCGAGTTATACGGCGGTCTTGTTTGGCTGGTGTTTGGGTTTGGACTTAGGGGTTGAACAATTTGAGATGGCATAGTAAGGTGTGTTTGAGGTTGAGAGGGGTATGATGGCCGGTAAGGAGCCATCTGTTGAGGATTTGAAAATTGTGAGATGGCAGCGATGTATGGCTGGTTGGCTTGGTGATATGGGGTGTATTGGGCTTGGAAGGCAGGTGTTTGGTTTGGTCTATATTGGTTTGGTTTCTTTTTTTCAAAGGTTACTGCGTGTGCTTCTCCTTCTTTCTTCTTCACAAATAGGGCTCTCTTCGGGCCGTTCATTACCGAAATCTTAGTGATCTTGCCATTCCTCATTCCACTTTCAATTCTCTCATCGATGATGACCATGTCAGAAAAGTTCGATGACACACTCCCAATCATCCTATCATAGAAGGGCGACTGGAGTGTATCAATGAACATTGCCGCAATTTCTTTCTCGGCCAATAGAGGCTCCACCTAAGCAGCCAATTCCCTCCATCGTTGTGCATACTCCTTGAAAGTGTCTGTGTCTCTCTTTGCCATATTTTGGAGTTGCATCCTATCGGGAGCCATGTCAATATTGTACTTGTAGTGCTTCAGGAATGCATCTGCTATATCTTTGAAGGATCGGACGTGGGGTCGTTCGAGATGCGTGTACCAATTTGAAGCTGCCCCAGTTAAATTGTCTTCGAAGAAGTGAATCAAGATCTTATCATTTTGAGCGTATGATGCCATCTTCCTTACATACATGGTCAAATGGTTTTTGGGACAAGTGGTTCCCCGATATTTGTCGAAATCGGGTACCTTAAATTTTGGTGGAATTACAACATTTGGCACCAGACAAAGTTCCGAAGCATCCCGCAGACCATAACTATTTACTCCTTCAATGGCCCGTAGTCTTTCTTCTAGCACTTCCAACTTTTCTTTAGATTGGGAATTCCCTCCTGACTGATTCATTGGAGTTTCACCGTACATATTCTGAGGGAAGGAGTATGGCATGTAGGAGGATCTAAAATTTGGCATCATTTGAGTCCCCTGGGGCCCATAATGTAGGATACATTGTGGGGTTTTTGGATTAGCAGAAAGTGTCACCGTCAGGGTGTTACCATCTGTAGGGTTGACAGTTTGTGTTTGTGGCATTTCGGCAGCATCGGTGGGGGTTTGTGTCTAAGTGATATGTTCGGAGTTTTGAATGCCATCTTGTGGGATGGGGGCCGTTGGTTGCACATATCCACGAGGCAAACCATAGGGGGGATTGTTCGGGTCGAATGAAAGATGAGTTTGGTTGCTTGGATAAATAGTGAGAGGCATCATGGCCCCTGGTTGGTTGAAGCCTTGAATAGGAATCTGAGCAAAACCGGGCGGAATGAGAGGTGTGGCCGGATGTCCTTCGTTCGAGGCTGGAGGGTTCTCCTTTGTGTTCTTTTCCTTCTGCACTGCTTGTAGGATCTCCATCATCTTAGTCATATGATCCTTGATTTGACTGACTTCGTCCCTGATCTCTTGGACTTCTTCTAGTTCATCCGCCTTGGCTCTTGTCTGTGACCGAGTGTGATAAGGGTGTCTTGGAGCAATTGTTCAGAAAAGCCACACACTATTTTAATCAAAATAAAAGTGATAACAAAATGTTGGAAAAATGCAAAAAAGCTTTTATGAAAATCACCTTTGGAGTTTATTATTATTTTTTGAGTTAACACCTTATACCAAACAAGAGATGGCCCCTCCATCCCACACAGAGAGCATTGTGCTCATAAGATGGAATGGAGTTGACAAAAAATCTAGGAGAGAAACAACTCTCCACAATAGATGTTGTCTCAAACACACTAGCAATTCTGAATTGAGACGTCTCGTCCTACCCTTTGCACAGAAGGAAGAATCCTATAAGGCAAAGATGTAGTGGACCACATACTAAAGGAAGACCATGCTCCACGATAGGTGTCGTCGTAAGTCAAGTGCAAGAGTTGGAGTGCGAAGGAATCATAGAAGCAAGAACCGATTTCATTAAAAACTCCTCAAAGCAATACATAGAATTATGGAGGCAAGGACATATTTCATTAAAATCTCCTCAAAACAATACATAGATTGGGATTATATCATAATTCTCGACATTTTTACAACATTTTCATCCTAAAGTCAATAGCTTAGGTCTCTTTCTTTTTAGCCCTCGAGCAAAGCCTCCACACATTTGCATGAAATCATCCAACTCAGCCGGGAGACAAAGCATAGGGTCCGCACGAATTTGTTTTTCTGCCTTTTCAAAACGTTGCACAAAATTCGGAATACAATGGCTTAGCTCCAAATTCATGCTCATATATATATTTTTCCATATGTCAATATCTATCCCTTGCTCTCGGGCCTCTTCTCTCCACCACTTCACGGCATTCATTACTTGAACCATTTGATCATGATAGTGTTTTGCTGAGGTCCACCCTAAATCGCACTGCTTCTTGATTTCGACTAATAGAATATTCATCTCTTGGACCTTTTGCACCAATTCATCGGTCATCCTGTCTTGTGCACAAATTTGCTTTTGTAAGTTGGCATTGACTCCCCTTTGTCGATTGACTTCCACTTCCAATGACTTTCTCACATCTCCTTGCTGAATGACTTCTTCTTCTAACTGACACTTTTCTTTTCTTAGTTGATGCTTCTCTATTGTCAAGGACAATACTTTGCTTTCAAGATTCTAGATCCTAGTCATGACGCTCGGCGGGACCTTGTCTGTATTCTTCTGGACTTTTAAGGTTACGGAGATATCTGCACACAAATCTTTTAAATGTTCATTTTCCTTTGTTAACTTCTCACAACACTTCTGACCAATGGCTATTTCAACTCGGCATCTTGCTTTTGTTGTTCCATTTCCTTCATTTGTGCTTCCAGGACTTTCAGTTGTTCTACCATTTGAGTTACCCAAGGGGAGTAATCTTCAGCTTTCGTGCTTTCTGCAGGAATGTTGACGGGACCTTTCCTTGATTTTCTCCATGCTTCATACTTCGATTGTGGTCTCCCCGCCATCCTCAAATTTTTCAATGCATTTCTAACTTCTTTTACCAACAACTTGGTATTCTCGCCATCCTCGTATCGGAAACAACATCCACTGAGTTGTTCTTCTCGTGGCACGGTTTGCATCCAACAAAGTTGTCGTAAGGCTATGGCGGGTGTGTAGGATATGCACCCTCTCGGGCCCATCATAGGAACATTTGGATAGCCACCACAACTATAAATGATATCTTGCCCCTGTCGACTTTCGTACCATGGGCATACCCACGTAAAAGAGTCTCTTTCCACTTTGTCAAACTCGCTCTTCCATTCCTCTTCATTAATCTGTCTTGTAGGGATGTTATGGAAGCCTCTTAGTGGATCTGAATGGTGGTTGATATAGCCTTTTGCGTACATGTGAGTCATGACCCATACATAGAGCAACTGCGCACAACATCTGAGCTTCCCCTTTGGATGCCGCTGGCAAAATTCCTAGAGTCAAAAGCGTTTCAGCCAATACTGTCGGCACGGGGGTTTTCTTTCTTTCAAATGTGAAGAACACGTCCATTGCTGCTTGATCTATCATGTCTAGCGCTGATGGAAATAGAACCAACCCATATATTGCTAGTGCCAATACCCTCTCAAAGGTTTCCCAGTCTTGTTGATCCATTAGTTTCCTCAAATGATTTTCAAGAAATTTTTGAGTCAACCCTCGCGAGTTTGAGTACCCGGTCAAGTTCACTTCAATTTCAGGAAGCCCTAGTAACCCTGCTATGCTTGCAGTGGTCAAGTATTGCCCCATGTAAAAGTACACGGTGGGATTTTTCTGCATTGGCAACCTTAATAGGCAAGCATATTCTTCAATGGTGGGTGCAATGTCCATGTTTGGCAACTCGAAGCATTTGAGATATGGGCTCCAATACCGACTTAGAGCACTCAAAGCAGTAGCTTGAACCGGTATGAAAATTAGGTCAAAGATCCCTCCATACTTCTTGACGAAGCTTTTTCTATGTTCTTGAGGCAAAGACTGGCTCAACTCTTTCAGATTCTCTAATGAGTTCAAAATCACCATGGAGCTCTTGGTGGCGGGAGCATTGCTAGTGTGTCTGACTTTTTCCATCTCTTGTTATCAAAGGTGTTATCTCTCACCAAATTATTTGTGCAAGCGAAATTTTATTTTATTAATAACATTTGGAAAGCAAAATTACTTATGCATGAGAGCGTACCAAGATGCATGAATGAATGACATATTGACGATGCATAGCCTAAAATACTACATGCACGAGCATACAATATAATAATGAGTGTAACATGATGCACGAATGAGTGGCATGTTAAGGTGCATGTGGGATGCATGCAGAAAATCGTTATGATGCATGAGATATAAATGTGATTATTCATGTTGCAGAAAAAAAAGGAATGCGCTCCCTTTTGTCCTACATAGGTCATATCCTAAAGTTGGGACTTCTGAAGTCAAGACCCTATTTTTGTAGGCTGCTAATGGCATTTTATGTGCATGACTTTCGGGACAGATCTAGACCCCTAAACATATGGTCCCCGGATTACCCTCATCTAAAAGATAAGGATCCGAATCCATGAACCTCACCACAGGGACAAATAAGTCACAATATCGTATTCCATGTATCGGTAGCAATCCGAGGGGGAGAATCAGTGACTGTCAGGGACGCAAAAGCATCACAATAACATCACTGAAACCCCTTCTAATCTTATGGCATTCCAAGGCTCGGGTATAGAGCCCAAAAGTGTGTGAATATGTGATGGTGATGTGTGTGCTGGGAGCAAGCAAACTTGCACAAAACCTAAAAAACTATCCCTAAACCTGCAAAATAACATCCAACATTTAAAAGAGTTTCTACCCTAGGGTTGCAAGAAAATACAAAGACATTTATAAGAATAGATAAAACTATTTATGAAATAAATAAAATAAAGAAGGGTAAAACTAATATTTTCAAAGCTATTAAAAAATGGACAACCAACTATGTTAGGCTTGACTCTCTACAAGTTCCCTAACGGAGTCACCAGCTGTCGCGACCGTCCCGTCCGGGAGCCGCGAAAATAAAGGTAAAAACAAAGGAGTCGCCACCAATATTTATTTTGGGAAAAACATTGGAAAAAACATTTATTTTAAGGAAACTGGTCTAAAAAAAAGATAGAGATTTGAGTCCGGGAGTCAGTTACGAGTAGGGAAGGTGTTAGCACCCTACATCTCCCGTTTAAAAATGGTACCTCAAGTTAATTGAGCAGAATAATTTTAATAGCCTTTGAAAATATTTATTTTACTCCACTTTTTAAATTAAATTAAAATATAAACACAATAAAAGAGAAAATTAAATTTTGGCTTGACAGAATGATTGATTATGCTCCTACGTATTCCCGGGTGCGATGGGAAACTCAAAGCCACATTGTTATTTAGAAATTTTTTGATTGGTTGATTGATTTTATTTTGGTAAATGTTTGATCTTGAAAATAATTTTAGGAAAAAGGATTTTATTTCGAAATAAATTCACTCTTGCACATGGTCCAAGATAGTAATGCTATACGATAAACCCTTACAATTCATACATCACTTGAGGATGAAAATTCATACATCAACGTCGTAGATTGTTGCGTGAATTCAAAGAAATTTTATTTTTTATAAAGTTGGATAAAATTTTGTTAAAAAGGGTAAATTGAAGATATTTTAATTTTTACAAAAGAAGGAATTCACTCTTGCACAGGGTTAAAGATAGCAAAGCTATATGATAAACCCTAACAATTCATACAACACTTGAGGATGAAAAATCATACATCAACATTGTAGATTTTTGCGTGAACTCAAAAGAAATTTTATTTTTTATAAAGCTGGATAAAATTTTGTTAACAAGAGTAAATTCAAGATATTTTAATTTTTACAAAAGAAAGAATTCACTCTTGCACAGGGTTAAAGATAGCGAAGCTATACGATAAACCCTTACAATTCAAACAACACTTGAGGATGAAAAATCATACATTAACATTGTAGATTGTTGCGTGAACTCAAAATATTCTCTCTTTTTTATTTTATAACTTTTTTGTTTTTTTTTTTGTAGCATCTTTTTTTGAAAAGAGAAAAAAACTTAGCCCAATATGCAGATAAAGAAACATCACACTAACTAAATTTAAAAACCAATGGACTCTACTTTAAGGGACCATAGACACTAACATATTGGGTCCATTAGTCAGTCCACACATATTACCCAACATAAAACATATAATAATAAAACAAATAAAAGAAAACAAAATAAAATACCAATAGTCAGCAAACGGGAATAGGGACTGATACAACAAATGGGTATGGAACTGAGTACCCAACAATGAAAGTGACGCGGAAGATCTGGGAACGAGCATGGCGGAGGGCACGGACAACGGCGGGACGGAGACAGACGTCGCAGTGGTCGTTTGGGTGACACTACCCTTCTGTGGTTGGGGGAGCAGCGTTCGAAGGTGGAGGTCATGACGACAGCGGCCTGCGATGGCGGCGGAGGAGAACGTCCGGCACGTGGTGGCTTGTGCAGTGCAGATCGGACAGAGGCACGACTTGGACACAACTTGGTGGAGCTGTAGCGGCATTCAGAGGCGGAGCTTGGGTCGAGGTCGAGCGGCTAGGACGGCACGGTGGTGAAGAGCGGCTCTAGATGGGTTGTTACAGTGAGGACCGAGGATTGCACGGCGGCAGCGGTGAAACGAGGTGGAGCCTGGGACAGTTCTTCTTCTTCAGAGCTATGACCCGTATTCCTTATTCTCTACTGTTTTGTGTTTTGTTTTGTTTTTTTATCTTTGTTGTTGTTGTTTGTTTTTGGAAGATGAAACAAAATGGAGAAGAACCGAGCAAAGAAATCTTAGGTGTATTTTTGTTTGATTTTTTTTCATCCGATCCCCCCCTTTGGTCACTGTTGAATGCCTAATTTATAGCACAAAGAAAATGAAGAAGATGACAAATCTTCTTGTTAGGCCAGCTGGTGTAGGTACAAGTAGTGGGGAGCAAATCAGCCTTTACACCCACCACTCTGTATGGCTGGTGCAAGGGTAGGGATAGTGCCTCCCTTTTTAGTAAAAAAGTAAAAGAAAACAAGAAAGGGGAAATAAAACAAAGTTGATCCATACTTGAAGGAGCAAAGTGAAAGCTTGCTCTTTTTACAATTTTTTTTTTACTTTTTATTATTTTTTTAATTTATTATTATGACAAATCAGTAAAAAAAACATATTTTAGTTGGGCTTGGAAAAAGGGCCAACAAGCCATTTGTAACAATAAAATGAAAATGGGCTACACTAATTCTATAATGGGCCAAGAATAAAATCACTTTTTTTGTTTTATTTTTATCATTTTTTTTGTTTGTAATTTTTTCAAAATATTAAGAAAAACAAACTGACAAATTAGGTATTCACAAGGGTTATGGGTCAAAATTAGAGTTTAGGGTTTGAATTAGGGTTATGAGTTAAAGATATGTTTTTGGGTCAAAATAAGGTTAGAATTAGGGTTTTGGGTTAAAATTAGGGTTCTGTGTCAAAACTAGGGCTTAGGGTTAGAATTTGGGTTAGAATTAGGGTTTCGGGTCAAAATTAGGGTCCGGGGTCAAATTTAGGGTTTAGGTGTCAAAATTAGGGTTTAGGGCTTGAAATAGGATTTTGAGTTTAAAATAGGGTTTTGGGTCAAAAATAGGGGAAGAATTAGGCTTTTAGGTCAAAATTAGGGCTTTGGGTTAAAATTAGAGTTTTGGGTCAAACATAGGGTTTGAATTAGGGTTTTGAGTTAAAAATAGGTTTTTGGGTCAGAAATAGGGTTAGAATTAGGGTTTCGGGGTCAATTTTTGGGTTTAGGGTCAAGATTAGGGTTTAGGGTTTGAATTAGGGTGTTGAGTTAAAAATAGGATTTTGCGTCAAAAATAGGGTTAGAATTAGGGTTTTGGGTCAAAATTAGGGCTTTGGGTTAAAATTAGGGTTTTGGGTCAAAATTAGGGTTTCAGGTCACAATTAGGGTTCTGGGACAAAATTAGGGTTTAGGGTTTTAAATAGGGTTTTGAGTTTTAAATAGGGTTTTGGTTCAAAAATACGGTTAGAATTAGGGTTTTTGGTCAAAATTTGGGCTTTGGGTAAAAATTAGGGTTTTGGGTCCAAATTTAGGTTTTGGGTCCAAATTAGGGTTTAGTGTTTGAATTTGGGTTTTGGATTAAAACTAGGGTTTCAGATCAAAATTAGGGTTCTGGGTCAAATTTAGGGTTTAGCGTCAAAATTAGGGTTTGAGTTGGGGCTTTGTGTTTAAAATAGGGTTTTGGGTCAAAAATAAGGTTAGAATTAGGGTCTTGGGTTAAAATTTAGGGTTTCGGGTCAAAATTAGGGTTTAGGGTCCAAATTAGGGTTAGAATTAGTGTTTTGGGTTAAAATTAGGGTTTTTGCAAAAATTAGGGTTCTAGGTCAAATTTAGGGTTTAGGATCAAAATTAGGGTTTTGGATTTAAATTAGCGTTTTGAGTTTAAAAGAGTGTTTTGGGTCAAAATAGGATTAGAATTACGGTTTTGGGTTCAAAATTGGGTTTGGGGTCAAAATTAGGGTTTATGGTTTGAATTAAGGTTTTGAGTTAAAAATAGGGTTTTCGGTCAAAAATAAGGTTAGATTTACGGTTTGGGGTTAAATTTCGGGTATTGTGTTCAAATTAGGGTTTTGGATCAAAATTAGGGCTTTGGGTTAAAATTTGGGTTTTGGGTTAAAATTAGGATTTTGGTTTAAAATTAGGGATTCGGGTCAAAATTAGGGTTCTGGGTGAAAATTAGGGTTTAGGGTTTGAAATAGGGTATTGAGTTTAAAATAAGTTTTTGAGTCAAAAATAGGGTTAGACTTAGGGTTTTGGGTCAAAATTAGGGCTTTGGGTTAAAATTAGGGCTTCGGGTCAAAATTTGGGTTCTGGGTCCAAATTAGGGTTTAGGATCAAAATCAGGGTTTAGGGTTTGATATAGGGTTTTGAGTTTAAAATAGGGTTTTGGGTAAAAAATAGGGTTAGAATTAGGGTTTTCGGTCAAAATTAGGGCTTTGGGTTAAAATTCGGGTTTTGGGTTATAATTAGGGTTTTGGGTCCAAATTAGGGTTTTGGGTCAAAATTAGCGTTTAGTGTTTGAATTAGGGTTTTGAGTTAAAAATAGGGTTTTGGGTCAAAATTTGGTTTAGGATTAGGGTTTTGGGTAAAATTTAGGGTTTTGGGTCAAAATTAGGGCTTTGGGTTAAAATTAGGGTTTTGGGTTAAAAATAGATTTTTGGTTTAAAATTAGGGTTTCGGGACAAAATTAGGGTTCTTGGTCAAATTTAGGATTTAGGATCCAAATTTGGGTATAGTGTTTGAAATACGTTTTTGAGTTTAAAATAGTGTTTTGGGTCAAAATTAGGGCTATGGGTTAAAATTAGGGTTTGGGGTCAAAATTTTGGTTTTGGGTCCAAATTAGAGTTATGGGTCAAAATTAGGGTTTAGTGTTTGAATTAGGGTTTTGAGTTTAAAATAGGGGTTTTGGGTCAAAAATAAGGTTAGAATTAGGGTTTGCGGTTAAAATTTGGGTATTGGGTCCAAATTAGGGTTTTGGTTCAAAATTAGAGTTTTGGGTTTGAATTAAGGTTTTGAGTTAAAAATAGGGTTTTGGGTCAAAAATAGGGTTAGAATTAGGGTTTTGGTTTAAAATTAGTGTTTCGTGTCAAAATTTGGGTTCTAGGTCAGATTTAGGGTTTTGGGTTTGAAAAAGGGCTTTGTGTTAAAAAATAGGGTTCTGGGTCAAAAATAGGGTTAGAATTAGGGTTTTGCATTAAAATTCGGGTTACGGGTCAAAATTAGGTTTTGGGGTCAAATTTTGGGTTTAGGGTCAAAATTAGGATTTTGAGTTAAAAATAGGGTTTGGGGTCAAAATAGGTTAGAATTAGGGTTTTGGTTTAAAATTAGGGTTTCGGGTCAAAATTAGGGTTGTGGGTCAAATTTAGGGTTTAGGGTTTGAAATAGGATTTTGAGTTTAAAATAGGGTTTTCGATCAAAAATTGGGTTAGAATTAGGGTTTTGCATTAAAATTAGGGTTACCGGTCAAAATTAGGTTTTTGGGTCAAATTTTGGGTTTAGGATCAAAATTAGGTTGTAGGGTCTGAATTAGGTTGAGTTAAAAATTGGGTTTTGGGTCAAAATAGGGTTAGAATTAGGGTTTCGGGTCCAAATTTGGGTTTTGGGTCAAAATTAGGGTTTAGGGTTTGAATTAATGTTTTGAGTTAAAAATAGGGTTTTGGGTCAAAAATATTGTTAGAATTAGGGTTTTGGGTTAAAATTAGGGTTTCGAGTCAAAATTAGGTTTTTGGGTCAAATTTTGTGTTTAGGGTTAAAGTTAGGGTTTAGGGTTTGAAATAGGGTTTTGAGTTTAAAATAGGGTTAGAATTAGTATTTTGGTTTAAAATTAGGGTTTCGGGTCAAAATTAGGGTGCTGGGTCAAATTTAGGCTTTGGGATCAAAATTAGGGTTTAGGGTTTGAAATAGGGTTTCGAGTTTAAAATAGGGTTTCGGGTCAAAAATACGGTTAGAATTAGGGTTTTTGGTCAAAATTAGAGCTTTGGGTTAAAATTAGAGTTTTCGGTCAAATTTTGGGTTTTGGGTCCAAATTGGGGTTTTGGGGGTTTAGGGTTTGAATTTGGGTTTTGGGTAAAAACAAGGGTTTCGGATCAAAATTAGGGTTCTGGGTTAAATTTAGGGTTTAATTTCAAAATTATGGTTTGAATTAGGGCTTTGTGTTAAAATAGGGTTTTGGGTCGAAAATAAGGTTAGAATTAGGGTTTTGGGTTAAAATTTAGGGTTTCGGGTCAAAATTAGGGTTAGAATTAGGGTTTTGGGTTAAAATTAGGGTTTTAGGAAAAATTAGGGTTCTGGGTCAAATTTAGGGTTTAGGATCAAAATTAGGGTTTAGGGTTTAAATTAGGGTTTTAAGTTTAAGAGGGTTTTGGGTCAAAATTGGATTAGAATTAGGGTTTTGGGTCCAAATTTGGGTTTTGGGTCAAAATTAGGGTTTAGATTTTGAATTAAGGTTTTGAGTTTAAAATCTGGTTTTCAGTCAAAAATAAGGTTAGAATTACGGTTTGGGGTTAAAATTTGGGTATTTGGTTCAAATTAGGGTTTTGGATCAAAATTAGGGCTTTGGGTTAAAATTAGGGTTTTAGGTTAAAATTAGGATTTTGGTTTAAAATTAGGGATTCGGTTCAAAATTAGGGTTCCGGGTCAAATTTAGATTCTAGGATAAAAATTAGGGTTTAGGTCTTGAAATAGGGTTTTGATTTTAAAATAAGTTTTTGAGTTAAAAAAAGGGTTAGAATTATGGTTTTGGGTCAAAATAGGGCTTTGGGATAAAATTTGGGTTTCGGGTCAAATTAGGGTTTAGGGTTTGAAATAGGGTTTTGAGTTTAAAATAGGGTTTTGGGAAAAAAATAGGGTTAGAATTAGAGTGTTGGGTCAAAATTAGGGCTTTGGGTCAAAATTAGGGTTTTGGGTTATAATTAGGGTTTTGGGTCCAAATTAGGGTTTTGGGTCTAAATTAATGTTTAGGGTTAGAATTAGGGTTTTGGGTCAAAATTAGGGTTCTTGGATAAAATTAGAGTTTTGGGTCAAAATTATGGTTTTTGGTAGAAATTAGGGTTTAGGTTTTGAATTAGGGTTTTGAGTTAAAAATATGTTTATGGGTCAAATATAAAGTTAGAATTAGGTTTTTGGGTTAAAATTAAGGTTCTGGGTCAAAATTAGGGCTTAGGGTTAGAATTAGGGTTTTGAGTAAAATTAGGGTTTCGGGTCAAAATTAGGGTTCGGGGTCAAATTTAGGGTTTAGGATCAAAATTAGGGTTTAGAGGTTTGAAATAGGGTTTTGGGTCGAAAATTGTGAATTAGGGTTTTAGGTCAAAATTAGGACTTTGGGTCAAACATAGGGTTTAGGGTTTGAATTAGGGTTTTTAGTCAAAAATAGGTTTTTGGGTCAGAAATAGGGTTAGAATTAGTGTTTTGGGTTAAAATTTTGGTTTCGGGTCAAATTTTGGGTTTAGGGTCAAAATTAGGGTATAGGGTTTGAATTAGGGTTTTGAGTTAAAAATAGGATTTTGGGTCAAAAATAGGGTAAGAATTAGGGTTTTGGGTTAAATTTAGGGTTTTGGGTTAATATTAGGGTTTTGGGAAAAATTAGGGTTCTGGGTCAAATTTAAGGTTTAGGATCTAAATTAGGGTTTAGGGTTTGAATTAGGGATTTGAGTTTAAAATTGGGTTTTGTGTCAAAATAGGGTTAGAATTAGGGTTTTGGGTCTAAATTTGGGTCAGAATTAGGATTTTGGATAAAATTAGGGTTTTGGGTCAAAATTAGGGTTCGGGGTCAAATTTAGGGTTTAGGGTCAAAATTAGGGTTTAGGGTTTAAAATAGGGTTTTGTGTTTAAAATAGGTTTTGGGTAAAAAATAGGGGTAGAATTAGGCTTTTAGGTCAAAATTAGGGCTTTGGGTTAAAATTAGGGTTTAGGGTCAAACATAGGGTTTAGGGTTTGAATAAGGGTTTTGAGTTAAAAATGGGTTTTTGGGTCAGAAATAGGGTTCGATTTAGGGTTTCGAGTTTAATTTTGGGTTTCGAGTCAAATTTTGGGTTGAGGGTCAAATTTAGGGTATAGGGTTTGAATTAGGGTTGTGAACACCCCATTTTGACCGGGTCTCTTAGTCTTCACTAAAAAAAATTTCAAAAAAAATAAAATAAAATAAAAAATTAAAAAGAAAATAAAAACCCATCTCATCCTCCTCCCTAGCAACCACTTTATTTTGAATTTGAATTTAATTTTCAAATCAGAGATAGAAATGTTAACATGAGCATATTTTTAGGATCAGGATCAGATAGCAATCTGAATCTTGGCGGGATTTTAGGATCAAAATGGGAACAATTTGGCATTATAAAAATGACAACAAGAACGCAGAGAAGGGGGGATTTTTGGGGGGACAGAAACGGAAAAAAAAGAGAAAGGAATCAGAGAGTTTAGCCACTCATAACCACTCAATCCTTAGCCAAGCACCTCTACCCCTTCTCATCACCCTCACAGACCCATGAAAACATTCCTCAACCTATCCTCATGAAATTTCACTCATCTAAACCCCACAACAACAAACAAAACACCAACAAAGAAAAAACCAACAGAATTGTAACTTCCCCATTGTCCCATTCGAGCCGACACAGCGTTCCGCCACCACCATCACCAGCCAACCCCCAACCGACCAGAACCACTGCCTCCGCCAGAGATCACCGCGTCACCTCCCTTCCAATCACACGCTGCCGCTTCGGGTGGTAGCTCCGAGCGGAATCCCTTCCACGAACCGCAGCTGTCGTCCCCACTTCACCCAGATCCGGATTCGGATCTCTCTCCACCAGAGATCAATCCCGCGCGCCTCCGCCACCATCCAACCACCGTCTGGTCCGAGCTTCGTCGTGCGAGCGTCGTGCCACCACGCAAACCATACTGCCGTTCTGAACCGAAACCGCTGCTGTTCTGTGTCGCCGCCGAGCCGCTCCGCTAGTCTCCACTCTTCTCTTTTGGTCTGGTGCAGGTGAAGGTGGAAAGCATTCCGTGCCTCCTTCCTTTGTTCACATTTTGTCCTTTGCTCACATTCTTTGTTTGGGTCATTTTGTTTATCTATTATCTTTTTATTACTTTTATTTTTATTTCTGTATAGTTAACTTAAAAAAAAAGTTTATTGTTGGGCTAGTGGGTTAGCTTGTTGGATCAAGCCAAATGGTCTGATGAACTAAAAACTAAAGAATTGGGCTGATAAAAAAAAACATTTGTGTTGAAATATTTATGTTGAAATAAATAAATAAAAATAATGTAAGAAGGGAATTACTGAAAAATAATTTTGGGATTGCTTTGTGAGAGGTTTCATACTCAATTCCTTAAATGTGGGATAGCTCTGTGGATGTATATGTCACGTTCTATCTCACTTAGGAGTTCTCGATAATAAAAATGAAATATATAAAAAAAACCCTTTTTTAATAAATTAAAATAAAAAACTTTTCATAAAATTTAAGATAAACCAACAAACAAAATATTTTCTACAAGAACTACGTGGCTTTGAGTTTCCCATCGAAGCAGGGAATACGTAGGAGCGGGATCAGTCATCTCGTCAAGCCAAAATTAATTTTTCCATTCTTTTTGTGTTCTTTTAATTTATTTAATGTGGATAATTAATTAATAATTTATTTAATGTTTTTTTGGGTTGCTCTATGACAAGTGTCATGTTCAATCCCCTAACTTTGAGGTTGCCCTATGGACTTACGTGTCATGTTCAATCCCGTTAAGGATTTATCAATAATATTTATTTTTGTGTTCTTTTCTAATTTTTTTATTTAACGTGGATAATTAATTAATAATTTATTTAGTGTTTTTTTTGGATTGCTCTATGACAAGTGTCATGCTCGATCCCCTAGTTTTGAGGTGGCCCTATGGACTTATGTGCTATGTTCAACCTCATTTAGGATTTATCAATAACATTTTTTAAAATTTTTTTAAAAAAAATGCAAAAAAAAAACAATAAAGAAACATAAAAATAAATAAATATTAATAAATAAATAAATTCTTCCTTGTAATTATTTTTGGGGTAAAAAATAAATAATTTAATTTTGCATGATTAATTCAAGGTACCATTCATAGGATGGGTGATGTAGGGTGCTTAACACCTTCCCTACTCATAACCGACTCCCGAACTCGACTTGGTTTCAAAGGCCATTTTTTTGTTAAAGGTTTTCCAATTTGTCCTAAATTAAATAAAATTGGTGGCGACTCTACTTTTCCTAAAATTTCTTTTTATCGCCGTCCCTGTCGTAAATTTTGGTTGCGACAGATGGCGACTCCACTGGGGAATTTTTTTTAGAGAGTCAAGCCTAGTATACTTGATCGTGCAAATTTTTAGTAAATTTTAATTTATTTGTTTTACCCCTTTCTTTTATTTAAGAAAAACACAAAAGAAAGAAAAAGAAAGAAAAAGAAAAAAATATATTTTTGTTTGCTTTATCTGGATTTGATATTCCTTAATATTCATATTCTCCTTTATTTATTTCGTATACTTCATTGATGATAATTTGGCTTGTTACCTCGACCCAAGGGTAGCTGTGCTCTATTTGATATATATATGTGTGGCTTAGTTTTGTAAGGTTTGTTGTAATTTTTAGGGCTGTACAAGTTTGGATGCTCTCTCCACACACACTGCACTGTCACTTACTGCACACACTTGTTAGCTCTATCCCCGAGTTTGTGGATAACTTAGGACTAGGCGGTGTCTCGACATTGTCATTGATCGGCCTGGTGCCCCTCTGATATTTGTTGAGTCGTCACTCAGATTGTTACCGGTATCATGGACTAGTCATCCTGTGAGGGTTTATCCCTACTTGTCGCTAGGGTCATGAGTCGGGTCCTTACCTTTTGAGACAGGGGCAATCTGGGGATCACTACCTTTAGAATTCTAGATCCACCCTGAAATTTTCACTAATAGTTCAACTTAGTGGCCAATCCCCTTTGAGTCATGACCTTCTACTGCAAAGTGGACCATTTTAGGACAGATGGAGCATTTTTTCCCTCTATCCTACATGTTCTTGCACCTATAAGAAAAAAATGTACGTTCAACTTTAAAAAAAAATGATTTCATGTTTCTTTTTTTTCCCCCTTAAATTTCCTCTTCATAAAAAAACTTGTTTCATGTATCTCATGCATTTTTAAACTTGAAATAAAAAAAAAATACTCACCACATGCACAAACTTGCATTTTTATTTCCAAGCATGCCATGCATTATTTTTATTCTTGTTATTTCTTAAAAAAAATCCAAAAAAAAAGAAGCTTAATTGAAAATATTTTGAGAAAAAAGGATTCATTTCAAACTATATATATATATATATATATATATATATATATATATATATATATATATGCGTCTCGCCTCAACATAAGTTTTGCATCTAAGAAAAAGTAGGGACGGTGATTTTATCTATTTTAATCCCAAGAATGACTTTCTCGCAGAAGAAAAGTTGAATCATTGCGCGTCCCAGAAAAGAAGTCACCAATCAAACTCGTGTTCACAACACTAGATCTAGAATGGCTGCTAGCAATCATGAAGCGGGAAGGAATCTGAGTTTGGAAATGGATGGAATGAGAGGAAGAATAGATGAGATGAATGATACCCAAGCAAGACTAGAAGCAATATTGCAGGATATGAGGGAGTCACTAAGTTTGCTTAGTACAAATAGAAGTGCAAATGAAGCTGGTCCATATAAGACTTCACAACAAACCTCTTCCATGGTAACAACACCAATTTTCTCAAGCATAAGTACAAGCTTTACTCAGGGGTTGCCTTACCAAGAGCAGTCGCATTGCACAACGCCAATAGTAATTCCCATCGGAGAAGGATATCAATCTTTGGAAAATACCTATCACAAAACTCCTGGATATGTAGGACTCACCTGGAAACAACCTCATGTGTCCATTCTCAAGGACAAAAGGGAGGAGGAATGGATGGAGAAAGTGGAAAAGAAGATCAAGGCAATTAGAGGTTCTAGTGCTTATGGCTCCCTCAAAATAGAGGAACTGTGTCCTGCCACGGAAGTCATGATCCCCAAGGATTTTAAGGTTCCCGATTTTTCCAAGTATGACAGAAGCGGGAATCCACGATTTCACTTAATCAGCTATGCCACCAAAATGGCAATTTGGTCTAAGGATGACAGATTCCTCATCAGTTTTTTCCATGAAAGTTTGACGGGTCTCGCATTAGAATGGTACCTTCAATTAGATCATTCTAAGATCTTGAGGTGGACGGAATTGGCTGATATGTTCATGGATCAATACAAGTACAATCTGGATGCGGCTCCCACCCGTGAACAACTTATTGTGATGCAAAAAAGAGATGAGGAATCCTTCAAGCAGTATGCACAAAGATGGAGAAGTTTGGCAGCACAAGTTCAACCCCCATTGACATTATCTGAGACATGCTCGTATTTTATAGGAACTCTGGGAGCACCCTTTATATGGGCAATGGCAGGAGTTGCTTATAAATATTTTTCAGATTTGATCTCTACAGGGGAGAGAATTAAAATTTTGGCTAAAGCTGGGAAGCTGTCGGTTGATGATGCAAAAGGTAGAGAGCCGAAAAAAGTGGTTGACCCAAGGAATAAGGAAGCCGAGGCAAATCACATACAACACCAAGAAACCGCCATTCCCCAATATTCAACAATGTACCCAAGATATCAAACACCACCATATGATCATAATCCTTACTTTCTATACAAGACACCTACATTCATATACCCACCTCACCAAATCTTCCATCCCACAAATGTTTTCCAAGCTCCACCATCACCTTGTCCATACACACAACCACACTCATCATATCCTACTGGTTCCCCACCAAATCACCCTAGCCAATTCCAACCCAAAGTGAACCCACAAATGAGAAGAACCTTTCGCCCTCCATCAACCCTACCACCATTCCCAAGGCTGTCCATTTCCAAGGATGAGTTATTCCAACGATTATTTGATGTCCATATGATTTCGGAGAAGCCTGTGCGCCCAAGGAAACCCCCATTTCCAGTATGGTATGACCCAAATGTCACTTGTAAGTTTCACATGGGGGTAGGTGGTCACTCTATTGATAATTGTGAAGATTTCAAGACCACTGTGAGAAGGCTGTTAGCATCTGGACTAGTAAGTGTTCAAGGGGAAGAGCTTATCATTACAAATGATTCTTTCGACAATAGTTGAGGAAAGACAATATTTGGCACCTTGTTTTGTTCATCAATAGATTGTCATGATGATGGTTTAACTATTTGTTGTGTTTAGTGATTAGAATCTGTTGAGATCTAAGTTTTTGTCATCCTTCTTGAAGTATTAATATAATAAATTTGCATGGATTCCATCATAGTTTAGCTTCTTCATTTATGTGTTTACCTCTATCTTTCTTGTTGGTTTCTTCTTTGACATTGGAACTATCTGGGTATCCAGCCCTTGGATTTTTTTTTCTTTCTTGATGAAACCCTTTGCACATGTCCTATTTGCCCCAGGAAAATAAAAGAAAAAAAAGGAAAATAAAAAATAAAAAAAAGAGTAAATGAATGAAGGTGCATTTTTTTACCATGTCTCAAGTTTAATTCTTTATGAAAAATGAGTAATCCTAATTTGAAATGAAGATTGGCCGTCTTTCTCTATCCTTCATTAAAAAAAATATTATCCTTTGTTACCCCTGTTGAGCCTTATAAATTCATTCAAAATAACCTTGGACAAGGATCACCCCTGCAAAAGGGGGCTCGTATAAAAGATCGATTGCAACCACAATAAGTAAAGGAAAAAGGAAGAAGAATATGAAGGAGATGCTAAAAGAAAGAAGAAAAGGAAGCAAAAGAAAAATAAAAATAAAAAGAAAAAGAAGGAAAATGTGATGCTGAAAGCAAAAAGAGATGGCGATGTAATTGAATTAAAAAAAAGGATGAGAAGGAGAAAAATGAAATGGAAAAATAAAAAAGTTGTGTGTGCAAGTTAAAGCAAGAAATTCTCTTGATGATGTAAGATCCTTTGTCTCATTCACCCTTAAACACTTGTTTGAGCCTTTTATACCTTTTGTTTCTTAACCCTTAAACCATGGCCACGTTACAAGCTTTAAAAGTCCATTCTGATCAATGAGGAATTACTCTCATTTTCATAAAATATTAATCGTGAGACAAGGTATCCACACTTTCTTTTCCAAGCACTTTGCTCTTAAAAAAAAAAGAAAAAAAGAAAGAAAAGAAAAGCCCGTCAGACTGAAAACTCGAAAGGGCGGTCTAAGCAAAAGTTAGGGTGAGATTTGGCTTGAATGAGGATAACTTCATCCTCAGAACCATAAACTGGGGCAATTTTTTTGGGGGTGATGTCGTTCTTAAAAGGTGTATCCTTGGTTGTGTTTATTCTAGAACGCCTTACACTGGGGCAATTTTGTTCTTGAAAGGTTTACCCATGTTTCAGTTTTTGTTTTGGAATACCTTACACTGGGGCAAATTTCGATTGTGATATCCACTTGTTGAGAAAAGGGCAATCTCATTAAGATCAGAACAATCCATATTAAGAAAACATCCCTTTTGAAATCCCTACCATCCTTTGTGTCCCTTTCCTTGTTTTCCGTATCTTGTGAAGTCAAACGCACAAGTCAGTTATCGAGTCAATCAAATCCTTTTTCATCACACTTTTGAATCAATGCATATCTGTTATATTATGTTTCAAGAAAGATGAACCTGGACATAATAGTATGATTTAACCATCTAATGGTAATCTTTTGATGAACAGTCCAGACCAAAAGAGCTATGAAGTTTCAGTAATGGAAGGAAATGACATCCTTATGGACAATAAAGACTGAGAGGTAGAAATGGATATACTGGAAGTAGCAAGCCTCAAGGAGGCATTGTCAAGTGAAAAGGGATATAGGCAAGATCAAATTTGCATAAGATTCCATTTGAATATGAGTTTGATTAGTGAAAGCTTTTCTGAGAAGCGTTTGGTTCCACATTTTCTAAAAGGCAGTTTTCAATAAATTTCTCGGGTCATGGCCCAATCATAAAAATTTTCGGACTCGATGGTCTACTTTTTAAGGCTAATGGCTCACCTGTTTTGACTCAAGGTCTGTTGCATTAAATTCTCGGGTCATGGCCCAATCATAACATTTTTCTGACTCAATGGTCCATTTTTAAGGCTCATGGCTCGCATGTTTTTACTCAAGGTCCGCTTCATGAAATTGTCGGGTCATGGCCCAATCATTTTTTTTCTTACTCAATGGTCCATTTTTAAGACTCATGGCTCGCATGTTTTGACTCAAGGTCCACTGCATGAAATTCTCGGGTCATGGCCCAATCATAAAATTTTTCTGACTCAATGGTCTATTTTTAAGGCTCATGGCTCACTTGTCCACTGCATGAAATTCTCGGGTCATGGCCCAGTCATAAAATTTTTCTGACTTAATGGTCTATTTCTAAGGCTCACGGCTTACTTGTTTCGGCTCTGGGCTCATACATTTTGACTCAAGGGGCACTGCATTTTATTTTGGAGCTCTGAGGCTCACTGCGTTTTAATTTCTGGGATATGAGGCCCGCTGCAAATTTATTTTTCAAGCTCTGAGGCTCACTGCAAATTTACTTTTGGGATCTGAGGCCAGCTGCAAATTTATTTTCGAGCTCTGACGCTCACTGCTAATTTTATATTTGGGATCTGATGCCCACTGTATTTTATTTTTCGAGCTCTAAGGCTCACTGCATTTTATTTTTGGGATCTGAGGCCCGCTGCAATTTATTTTTCGAGCTCTGAGGCTCACTGCATTTTATTTTTGGGATCTGAGGCCCACTGCAATTTATTTTTCGAGCTCTGAGGCTCACTGCATTTTATTTTGGGATCTGAGGCCCGCTTCAATTTATTTTTCGAGCTCTGAGGCTCACTGCAAATTTATTTTTGGGATCTGAGGCCCACTGTATTTTATTTTTCGAGCTCTGAGGCTCACTGCAAATTTTATATTTGGGATCTGAGGTCCACTGCATTTTATTTTTGGAGCTCCAAGGCTCACCGCAAATTTATTTTTGGGATCTGAGGCCCACTGTAATTTATTTTTCGAGCTGAGGCTCACCGCAAATTTATTTTTGGGATCTGAGGCCCACTGCAATTTTATTTTTCGAGCTCTGAGGCTCACCGAAAATTTAGTTTTGGGATCTGAGACCTGCTGCAAATTAATTTTTCGAGCTCTGAGGCTCACTGCTAATTTTATACTTGGGATTTGAGGCCCACTGTCACTTTTATTTTCCCAAGCTCTAAAGCTTAATTTTCTCCAGCCTGTTTCCCATCCCGGCTAAAATGTGAGTTCATTTTCTTTACTAGTTCCTTACTATTACCACATGAAAAATCGTTCTTTCTTCATGTATTCTAGTAATGAACAAGTAAAGAGGGGCAACTGTGAACACCCCATTTTGACCGGGTCTCTTAGTCTTCACTAAAAAAAATTCAAAAAAAATAATAAAATAAAAAATTGAAAAGAAAATAAAAACCCATCTCATCCTCCTCCCTAGCAACCACTTTATTTTGAATTTGAATTTAATTTTCAAATCAGAGATAGAAATGTTAACATGAGCATATTTTTAGGATCAGGATCAGATAGCAATCTGAATCTTGGCGGGATTTTAGGATCAAAATAGGAACAATTTGACATTATAAAAATGACAACAAGAATGCAGAGAAGGGAGGATTTTTGGGGGGAAAGAAACGAAAAAAAAGAGAGAAAGGAATCAGAGAGTTTAGCCACTCATAACCACTCAATCGTTAGCCAAGCACCTCAACCCCTTCTCATCACCCTCACAGACCCATGAAAACATTCCTCAACCTATCCTCATGAAATTTCACTCATCTAAACCCCACAACAACAAACAAAACACCAACAAAGAAAAAACCAACAGAATTGTAACTTTCCCATTGTCCCATTCGAGCCAACACCGCGTTCCGCCACCACCATCACCAGCCAACCCCCAACCGACCCGAACCACTGCCTCTGCCAAAGATCATCGCATCACCTCCCTTCCGATCACACGTTGCCGCTTCGGGTGTTAGCTCCGAGCGGAACCCCTTCCACGAAACGCAGCTGTCGTCCCCACTTCACCCAGATCCGGATTCGGATCTCTCTCCACCAGAGATCAATCCCGCGCGCCTCCGCCACCATCCAACCACCGTCTGGTCCGAGCTTCGTCGTGCGAGCGTCGTGCCTCCACGCAAACCATACTACCGTTCTGAACCGAAACCGCTACTGTTCTGTGTCGCTGTCGAGCCGCTCCGCTAGTCTCCACTCTTCTCTTTTGGTCTGGTGCAGGTGAAGGTGGAAAGCATTCCGTGCCTCTTTCCTTTGTTCACATTCTGTCCTTTGCTCACATTCTTTGTTTGGGTCATTTTGTTTATCTGTTATCTTTTTATTACTTTTATTTTTATTTCTGTATAGTTAACTTAAAAAAAAGTTTATTGTTGGGCTAGTGGGTTAGCTTGTTGGATCAAGCCAAATGGTCTGATGAACTAAAAATTAAAAAGAATTGGGCTGATAAAAAAAAACATTTGTGTTGAAATATTTATGTTGAAATAAATAAATAAAAATAATGTAAGAAGGGAATTACTGAAAAATAATTTTGGGATTGCTTTGTGAGAGGTTTCATACTCAATTCCTTAAATGTGGGATAGCTCTGTGGATGTATATGTTACGTTCTATCTCACTTAGGAGTTCTCGATAATAAAAATGAAATATATATAAAAAAACCCTTTTTTAATAAATTAAAATAAAAAACTTTTCATAAAATTTAAGATAAACCAACAAACAAAATATTTTCTACAAGAACTACGTGGCTTTGAGTTTCCCATCGAAGCAGGGAATACGTAGGAGCGGGATCAGTCATCTCGTCAAGCCAAAATTAATTTTTCCAATCTTTTTGTGTTCTTTTAATTTATTTAATGTGGATAATTAATTAATAATTTATTTAATTTTTTTTGGGTTGCTCTATGACAAGTGTCATGTTCAATCCCCTAACTTTGAGGTTGCCCTATGGACTTACGTGTCATGTTCAATCCCGTTAAGGATTTATCAATAATATTTATTTTTGTGTTCTTTTCTAATTTATTTATTTAACGTGGATAATTAATTAATAATTTATTTAGTGTTTTTTTTGGATTGCTCTATGACAAGTGTCATGCTCGATCCCCTAGTTTTGAGGTGGCCCTATGGACTTATGTGCTATGTTCAACCTCATTTAGGATTTATCAACAACATTTTTTAAAAATTTTTTTAAAAAAATGCAAAAAAAAAAACAATAAAGAAACATAAAAATAAAAAAATATTAATAACTAAATAAATTCTTCCTTGTAATTATCTTTGGGGTAAAAAATAAATAATTTAATTTTGCACGATTAATTCAAGGTACCATTCGTAGGATGGGTGATGTAGGGTGCTTAACACCTTCCCTACTCATAACCGACTCCCGAACTCGACTTGGTTTCAAAGACCATTTTTTTGTTAAAGGTTTTCCAATTTTTCCTAAATTAAATAAAATTGGTGGCGACTCTACTTTTCCTAAAATTTCTTTTTATCGCCGTCCCTGTCGTAAATTTCGGTTGCGACAAGGGTGTTGAGTTAAAAATAGGATTTTGGGTCAAAATAGGGTTAGAATTAGGGGTTTGGGTCAAAATGTGGGCTTTGGGTTAAGAATAGGGTTTTGGGTCAAAATTTGGGATTTGGTGTTAAATTAGGGTTTAGGGTTTGAATTAGGTTTTGCGTTTAAAATAGGGTTTTGGGTCAAAAATAGGGTTAGAATTAGGGTTTTGAGTTAAAATTAGGGTTTTGGGTCAAACATAGGGTTTTGGTCAAATTTAGGGTTTAGGATCAAAATTAGGGTTAGGGTTTGAAATAGGGTTGAGTTTAAAATAGGGTTTTCGATCAAAAATAGGGTTAGTATTTGGGTTTTGGGTCAAAATTAGGGCTCTGGGTTAAAATTAGGGTTTTGTGTCAAAATTATCTTTTTGGTACAAATTAGGGTGTAGGGTTTGAATTAGGGTTTTGAGTTAAAAATAAGTTTTTGGGTAAAAAATAGGATTAGAATTAGGGTTCTGGGTCAAAATTAGGGCTAAGGGTTAGAATTAGGGTTCGGGTTCAGATTTAGGGTTTAGGGTCAAAATTAGGGTTTAGGGTTTGAAATAGGGTTTTGGGTCAAAAATAGGGTTAGAATTAGGGTTTTGGATTAAAATTAGGGTTGTGTCAAAACTAGGGCTTAGGGTTAGAATTTGGGTTAGAATTACGATTTTGGGTAAAATTACGGTTTTGGGTCAAAATTAGGGTTCGGGGTCAAATTTAGGGTTATGGTCAAAATTAGGGTTTAGGGTTTAAAATTGTGTTTTGAGTTTAAAATAGGGTTTTAGGTCTAAAATAGGGTTAGAATAGGGTTTTGGGTTAAAATTAGGGTTTTGGGAAAAATTAGGGTTCTGGGTCAAATTTAAGGTTTAGAATCAAAATTAGGGTTTAGGGTTTGAATTAGGGTTTTGAGTTTAAAATAGGGTTTTGGTTCAAAACTTGGGTTTTGGGCCCAAATTTGGGTTTTGGGTCAAAATTAGGGTTTAGGGTTTGAAATAAGGTTTTGAGTTAAAAATGGGTTTTGTGTCAAAAATAAGGTTAGAATTAGGGTTTCATGGTTAAAATAGTCAAAATTAGGTTTTTGGGTCAAATTTTGTGTTTATGGTCAAAGTTAGGGTTTAGGGTTTGAAATAGGGTTTTGAGTTTAAAATAGGGTTTTGGGTCAAAAATAGGGTTAGTATTAGGGTTTTGGGTCAAAATTAGGGCTGAGTTAAAATTAAGGTTTCGTGTCAAAATTAGGGGTTTTGGTACAAATTAGTGTTTAAGGTTTGAATTAGGGTTTTGAGTTAAAGATATGTTTTTGGGTAAAAATTAAGGTTAGAATTAGGATTTTGGGTAAAATTAGGGTTTCTGATCAAAATTAGGGTACGGGGTCAAATTTAGGGTTTAGGGTCAAAATTAGGGTTTAGGGTTTGAAATAGGGTTTTGAGTTTAAAATAGGGTTTTGGGACAAAAATAGGGTTAGAATTAGGGTTTTGGGTCAAAATTAGGGCTTTGGGTTAAAATTTGGGTTTGGGGTCAAAATTTGCGTTTTGGATCTAAATTAGGGTTATTGGTCAAAATTAGGGTTTAGGGTTTGAATTAGGGTTATGAGTTAAAGATATGTTTTGTGTCAAAAATAATGTTATAATTAGGGTTTTGGATTAAAATTAGGGTTGTGTCAAAACTAGGGCTTTGGGTTAGAATTAGGATTTTGGATAAAATTGGGGTTTTGGGTCAAAATTAGGGTTCGGGGTCAAATTTAGGGTTTAGGGTCAAAATTAGGGTTTAGGGTTTAAAATAGGGTTTTGGGTAAAAAATAGGGGTAGAATTAGGCTTTTAGGTCAAAATTAGGGCTTTGGGTTAAAATTAGGGTTTAGGGTCAAACATAGGGTTTAGGGTTTGAATAAGGGTTTTGATTTAAAAATGGGTTTTTGGGTCAGAAATAGGGTTCGATTTAGGGTTTCGAGTATAATTTTGGGTTTCAAGTCAAATTTTGGGTTTAGGGTCAAATTTAGGGTATAGGGTTTGAATTAGGGTGTTGAGTTAAAAATAGGATTTTGGGTCAAAAATAGGGTTAGAATTAGGGGTTTGGGTCAAAATTAGGGCTTTGGGTTAAAAATAGGGTTTTGGGTCAAAATTTGGGATTTGGTGTTAAATTAGGGTTTAGGGTTTGAATTAGGTTTTGAGTTTAAAATAGGTTTTGGGTCAAAAATAGGGTTAGAATTAGGGTTTTGAGTTAAAATTAGGGTTTTGGGTCAAACATAGGGTTTTGGTCAAATTTAGGGTTTAGAATCAAAATTAGGGTTAGGGTTTGAAATAGGGTTGAGTTTAAAATAGGGTTTTCGATCAAAAATAGGGTTAGTATTAGGGTTTTGGGTCAAAATTAGGGCTCTGGGTTAAAATTAGGGTTTTGTGTCAAAATTAGCTTTTTGGTACAAATTAGGGTTTAGGGTTTGAATTAGGGTTTTGAGATAAAAATATGTTTTTGGGTAAAAAATAGGGTTAGAATTAGGGTTCTGGATCAAAATTAGGGCTTAGGGTTAGAATTAGGGTTTTGGATCAAAATTAGGGTTCGGGATCAGATTTAGGGTTTAGGGTCAAAATTAGGGTTTAGGGTTTGAAATAGGGTTTTGGGTCAAAAATAGGGTTAGAATTAGGGTTTTGGATTAAAATTAGGGTTGTGTCAAAACTAGGGCTTTGGGTTAGAATTACGATTTTGGGTAAAATTACGGTTTTGGGTCAAAATTAGGGTTCGGGGTCAAATTTAGGGATATGGTCAAATTTAGGGTTTAGGGTTTAAAATTGTGTTTTGAGTTTAAAATAGGGTTTTAGGTTAAAAATAGGGTTAGAATTAGGGTTTTGGGTTAAAATTAGGGTTTTGGGAAAAATTAGGGTTCTGGGTCAAATTTAAGGTTTAGATTCAAAATTAGGGTTTAGGGTTTGAATTAGGGTTTTGAGTTTAAAATAGGGTTTTGGTTCAAAATTGGGTTAGAAATAGGGTTTTGAGTCAAGACTTGGGTTTTGGGCCCAAATTTGGGTTTTGGGCCCAAATTTGGGTTTTGGGTTTGAAATAAGGTTTTGAGTTAAAATTTGGGTTTTGGGTCAAAAATAAGGTTAGAATTAGGGTTTCATGGTTAAAATTAGGGTTTCGAGTCAAAATTAGGTTTTTGGGTCAAATTTTGTGTTTACGGTCAAAGTTAGGGTTTAGGGTTTGAAATAGGGTTTTGAGTTTAAAATAGGGTTTTGAGTCAAAAATAGGGTTGGTATTAGGGTTTTGGGCCAAAATTAGGGCTCTGAGTTAAAATTACGGTTTCGTGTCAAAATTAGGGATTTTGGTACAAATTAGTGTTTAAGGTTTGAATTAGGGTTTTGAGTTAAAGATATGTTTTTGGGTAAAAAATAAGGTTAGAATTAGGATTTTGGGTAAAATTAGGGTTTCCGATCAAAATTAGGGTACGGGGTCAAATTTAGGGTTTAGGGTCAAAATTAGGGTTTAGGGTTTGAAATAGGGTTTTGAGTTTAAAATAGGGTTTTGGGACAAAAATAGGGTTAGAATTAGGGTTTTGGGTCAAAATTACGGCTTTGGGTTAAAATTTGGGTTTGGGGTCAAAATTTGGGTTTTGGATCTAAATTAAGGTTATGGGTCAAAATTAGGGTTTAGGGTTTGAATTAGGGTTATGAGTTAAAGATATGTTTTGTGTCAAAAATAATGTTAGAATTAGGGTTTTGGATTAAAATTAGGGTTGTATCAAAACTAGGGCTTTGGGTTAGAATTTGGGTTAGAATTAGGATTTTGGATAAAATTAGGGTTTTGGGTCAAAATTAGGGTTCGGGGTCAAAATTAGGGTTTAGGGTTTAAAATAGGGTTTTGAGTTTAAAATAGGGTTTTGGGTAAAAAATAGGGGTAGAATTAGGCTTTTAGGTCAAAATTAGGGCTTTGGGTTAAAATTAGGGTTTAGGGTCAAACACAGGGTTTAGGGTTTGAATTAGGGTGTTGAGTTAAAAATAGGATTTTGGGTCAAAAACAGGGTTAGAATTAGGGGTTTGGGTCAAAATTAGGGCTTTGTGCTAAAAATAGGGTTTTGGGTCAAAATTTGGGATTTGGTGTTAAATTAGGGTTTAGGGTTTGATTTAGGTTTTATGTTTAAAATAGGGTTTTGAGTTAAAATTAGTGTAACACCCCGATTTCTGTTGTTTTCTGTATCGATAAACAAACATCTATTTATTATTTTTTTCTGAAACATAGCAAATGTTTTTGGGCAAACCCAAGTCATATTCATATCATACTTATTTTTATACGTATACGGTGAATTTTTTGGTTGAAAATTCGGACGGAACCCGATTTGCGTTTTCACTGACAATAAGATTTTACTGATCAGAAAACCTAATTTTGACCCGTGAATGAAATGGATAGTGTTTATATATCATTTCCAACGATATAGGTTATTTTTAAAATTTTCAAAATAAATGTTATTATACTCGATTCGGGCGTAAAACCTAAATCGGGAGAATAACGGAGTCGGAAACGGAACTACGGAGACTGAATCGGACCCCGGTCCACTGAGGGACACATGTCACATAGTTGTGGTGAGTATGGTGAGTCACCACTTATGACTCACCTTTGTCATGATTAAATTTCAAAATATCTAGATATTTCTTTAAACTAGTGTCAAGACCGTTTTGCCCTTGGACGATTTTACCCTTGAACTTTCATCGAAATGACAAGTTTGCCCCACAATTTGTGGACACAAATCAGCCACATCCTCACTTATTTCTCACCACATGTTGGTCATGATTGCTTTTTGGGAAATGACCATTTTGTCCTTATGTTGTCATAATACCACAAAAATGCCATTTTGTGAGATTACTACTTTGTCCTTGAATTTTTGTGTGTTGAACCCTTTCACCCCTCAAAGGCCACGACCCTAGGCAGCCAAGAGGCCCATTTTCACTTCTATAAAAGGCAATCTTCATCTTCTCCATCAAGCTTTGCCATTTTTGCCATTAAAGCTCTAAGTACCATAGCTTGATTTTGTGAAGGAAGTAGGTGATTCCTTGCCCATTTTTCTTTTCCAAGAGGTATACCAATCTTATCTCACTCAATCATCATCATGTTCTTCATTGATTTTTGTGATTTGAAGTCTTGATCATATTTTTCAATTCCTAGATCTAGAACTTTGAAAAATCACCATAAATCATAGAAAAATCCTAAAAATATGAAACCAATTTCTATAATCCTAGTATTACTTCTATATTATATATCTAGAATCTTGCATCAAACAAAGTTTTCGAGCCTATTTAACCTAAGGAGGCAGAACCTAGGGTTATGTGGGGAGGAGGATTTTGTTCATTTTCTTTACAAGATTCAATCTTATAAGCTATATAGGTATTAGATCTATGTTGTTTGAGTTAAATTAGAGTCTCTAAACCATTTTAATGGTCACGGCCGAAAATCATTTGTTTAAGGATTGGAAGATTTAATTTCAATCTTTATGCCATGATCATTGATTTAGGGTTTTAAGTGATTATAAATCACTAATCCAAGAGTTTAGAAATTTTAAGGATTTTGAACCCCAAAGTCAGCCCTTGGACGAAACCAACATGTAGGATTTTAGGCTTGATTTAGTTGTTTGTTTGTTGATTGAGTGTTATTTTTGATGAAGGACAAGCTAGATTATCGTGTACGTGCGTTGACGGTTTCCGGATTCACGACAAAGTTTTAAATCGGAAGCTAAGTTCTTCGAGAGGTAAAGGGAGTTTACAAGAAGAGTTTTAGTAGTTACATACTTACTGTCGTGTTTGAATATATGTTAATTTTTAAATCTTTGTAATGATGTCTTGCTTGAATTGTTTAGAGTTTGATTGGAGTTTTAATGTTATTGTTTGTTGATTATATTACTGTTTTGCTTGACTGTGATTGGCTGATGGCATGACACTGGTCATTGCTTGTTAATCAAGATTAAGACATTAAAGTACCTTAACGCAGAAATATCGAAAAAGTGGTGTTTTGTTTTCTTTGGGAAATGAGAAGAAAATCCTAAATGATGAAAGTGTGAAGATAGAACAAAGTTAGGAAATAAAGAAAATGGGAAATATCAAAATTCATGAAAAGGTTTTAAAAAAATTTTGAAAAGAAAAGTCTTTTGAAAACAAAGATTTTCTTTTAGGTTTTACCAAAAGTTGTTCAAAAATGGTAACATTTAGAGAAAATGCTCCCTTTGATAAATCTATTTACAAGAGTTTTGTATTTGGTTCTAAGTTGAGAAAAAGATTTCAGTGGTTTCCTAAGTTTTCAGAAAATGGATTTCTAAAAGAAAACAGTTTTAGTGAAATAGTATTTCTAAGAACGAAAAGTATTTATGACACAAAATTTGGAAACTCTTGAACTTTTGTTTTTCGATTTAGTTTTCACTGAACGAAAACCTCTGAAAGTGAGTGAAAAAGAAAGGACCTGCTGCTCCGGATTGACGGGCTAGAGTTCTTGTTTTGAGTTTTGAGGGAAAGAAAGGACCTAGTGCTCCGGATTGACGGGCTAGAGTTCTTGTTTTGAGTTTTGAGGGAAAGAAAGGACCTAGTGTTCCGGATTGACGGGCTAGAGTTCCTGTTCTAGTTTCGAGGAAAGATAGAACCTAGAATTCCGAGACGTCGGACTAGTGTTCGGTTGTGAAGGGAATTGTGGATCATGGATTTTATTGATAAAATATTATGTGAGTATTAAAGTTTAATTTAATACTTGATTTAAAAGTAGTCGAGAGCGTAAGCCTTGACGAGGAAAGAATGATGGGAAAAAGAAAAATGAAAATGAGAACACTTTGTTTTACATGGATAGTCAGGCTTTTATGCCGTTGTGGCAGACGTGCCATTGTGTATTCGAGCTACAATTTCACAAAGGGTGAATTGGGTAAATTGGTTAGTTACGGACCAAAGATAAATTCTAGGGTCTTTAGGTCTTAGGGACATTCGGGCTTCGAAAATCCAGCAAATACTTGGGGCCTTGCAACCTCGGGTCGTGGAATTCGGTTACCCAGCACGAATGTACTCAATAGGGAACTATTCCAATATTATTTTAGGTGCTCCA
>JAUPTC010000027.1:332937-383727 GCA_030762895.1 Sophora flavescens
TTGGGTCCAAATTTGGGTTTTGGGTCAAAATTAGGGTTTAGGGTTTGAATTAAGGTTTTGAGTCAAAAATAGGGTTTTGGGTAAAAAAAAGGTTAGAATTAGGGTATCAGGGTTAAAATTAGGGTTTCGAGTCAAAATTAGGTTTTTGGGTCAAATTTTGGGTTTATGGTCAAAATTAGTGTTTTGGGTAAAATTAGGGTTTCAGAATAAAATTGGGGTTCGGGGTGAAATTTTGGGTTTAGTGTCAAAATTAGGGTTTAGGGTTAGAATTAGGTTTTTGGGTAAAATTAGGGTTTCAGGTCAAAATCAGGGTTGTGGGTCAAATTTAGGGTTTAGGGTCCAAATTAGGGTTTAGGGTTTGAATTAGGTTTTGAGTTTAAAGTTGGGTTTTGGGTCAAAAATAGTGTTGAAATTAGGGTTTTTAGTTAAAATGTAGGGTTCTGGGTCAAAATTAGGGTTTTAGGATAAAATTAGGGTTGTGTCAAAACTAGGGCTTAGGGTTAGAATTTGGGATATAATTAGGATTTTGGGTAAAATTAGGGTTTCGGGTCAAAGTTAGGGTTCGGGGTCAAATTTAGGGTTTAGGGTCAAAATTAGGGTTTAGGGTTTAAAATAGGGTTTTGAGTTTAAAATTGGGTTTAGGGTCAAAAATAGGGGTAGAATTAGGCTTTTAGGTCAAAATTAAGGCTTTGGGTTAAAATTAGGGTTCTGGGTCAAAATTAGGGTTTAGGGTTTGAATTAGGTTTTGAGTTTAAAGTAGGGTTTTAGGTCAAAAATAGGGTTAGAATTAGGGTTTTGGGTTAAAATTAGGGTTTTGGGAAAAATTAGGGTTCTGGGTCAAATTTAAGGTTTAGGATCAAAATTCGGGTTTAGGGTTTGAATTAGGGTTTTGAGTTTAAAATAGGGTTAGAAGTAGGGTTTTGAGTCAAAACTTGGGTTTTGGGCCCAAATTTGGGTTTTGGGTCAAAATTAGGGTTTAGGGTTTGAAATAAGGTTGAGTTAAAAATTGGGTTTTGGGTCAAAAATAAGGTTAGAATTAGGGTTTCATGGTTAAAATTAGGGTTTCAAGTCAAAATAAGGTTTTTGGGTCAAATTTTGTGTTTATGGTCAAAGTTAGGGTTTAGGGTTTGAAATAGGGTTTTGAGTTTAAGATATGTTTTTGGGTAAAAAATAAGGTTAGAATTAGGATTTTGGGTTAAAATTAGGGTTCTGTGTCAAAATTAGGGCTTCGGGTTAGAATTAGGATTTTGGGTAAAATTAGGGTTTCCGGTCGAAATTAGGGTACGGGGTCAAATTTAAGGTTTAGTGTCAAAGTTAGGGTTTAGGGTTTAAAATAGGGTTTTGGGTTTAAAATAGGATTTTGGGACAAAAATAGTGTTTGAATTAGGGTTTTGGGTCAAAATTAGGGCTTTGGGTTAAAATTTGGGTTTGGGATCAAAATTTGGGTTTTGGATCCAAATTAGGGTTATGGGTCAAAATTAGGGTTTAGGGTTTGAATTAGGGTTATGAGTTAAAGATATGTTTTGTGTCAAAAATAATGTTAGAATTAGGATTTTGGATTAAAATTAGGGTTGTGTCAAAACTATGGCTTTGGGTTAGAATTAGGATTTTGGATAAAATTAGGGTTTTGGGTCAAAATTAGGGTTCGGGGTCAAATTTAGGGTTTAGGGTCAAAAATAGGGTTTAGGGTTTAAAATAGGGTTTTAAGTTTAAAATAGGGTTTTGGGTAAAAAATAGGGGTAGAATTAGGCTTTTAGGTCAAAATTAGGGCTTTGGGTTAAAATTAGGGTTTAGGGTCAAAGATAGGGTTTGGGGTTTGAATTAGGGTTTTGAGTTAAAAATGGGGTTTTGAGTCAGAAATAGGGTTCGAATTAGGGTTTCGAGTTTAAATTAGGGTTTTGAGTCAAATTTTGGGTTTAGGGTCAAATTTAGGGTATAGGGTTTGAATTAGGGTGTTGAGTTAAAAATAGGATTTTGGGTCAAAAATAGGGTTAGAATTAGGGGTTTGGGTCAAAATTAGGGCTTTGGGTTAAAAATAGGGTTTTGGGTCAAAATTTGGGATTTGGTGTTAAATTAGGGTTTAGGGTTTGAATCAGGTTTTGCGTTTAAAATAGGGTTTTGGGTCAAAAATAGGGTTAGAATTAGGGTTTTGAGTTAAAATTAGGGTTTTGGGAAAAATTAGGTTTTGGTCAAATTTAGGGTTTAGGATCTAAATTAGGGTTAGGGTTTGAAATAGGGTTGAGTTTAAAATAGGGTTTTCGATCAAAAATAGGGTTAGTATTAAGGTTTTGTGTCAAAATTAGGGCTCTGAGTTAAAATTAGGGTTTTGTCTCAAAATTAGCTTTTTGGTACAAATTAGGGTTTAGGGATTGAAATAGTGTTTTGTGTTAAAAATATGTTTTTGGGTCAAAAATAGGGTTAGAATTAGGGTTCTGGATCAAAATTAGGGCTTAGCGTTAGAATTAGGGTTTAGGGTCAAAATTAGGGTTTAGGGTTTGAAATAGGGTTTTGGGTCAAAAATAGGGTTAGAATTAGGGTTTTTGATTAAAATTAGGGTTGTGTCAAAACTAGGGCTTAGGGTTAGAATTTGGGATAGAATTAGGATTTTGGGTAAAATTAGGGTTTCGGGTCAAAGTTAGGGTTCGGGGTCAAATTTAGGGTTTAGGGTCAAAATTAGGGTTTAGGGTTTAAAATAGGGTTTTGAGTTTAAAATAGGGTTTAGGGTCAAAAATAGGGGTAGAATTAGGCTTTTAGGTCAAAATTAGGGCTTTGGGTTAAAATTAGGGTTCTGGGTCAAAATTAGGGTTTAGGGTTTGAATTAGGTTTTGAGTTTAAAGTAGGGTTTTAGGTCAAAAATATGGTTAGAATTAGGGTTTGGGTTAAAAATAGTGTTTTGGGTCAAAATTTGGGATTTGGTGTTAAATTAGGGTTTAGGGTTTGAATCAGGTTTTGCGTTTAAAATAGGGTTTTGGGTCAAAAATAGGGTTAGAATTAGGGTTTTGAGTTAAAATTAGGGTTTTGGGAAAAATTAGGGTTTTGGGAAAAATTAGGGTTTTGGTCAAATTTATGGTTTAGGATCTAAATTAGGGTTAGGGTTTGAAATAGGGTTGAGTTTAAAATAGGGTTTTCGATCAAAAATAGGGTTAGTATTAGGGTTGTGTCAAAATTAGGGCTCTGGGTTAAAATTAGGGTTTTTTGTCAAAATTAGCTTTTTGGTACAAATTAGGGTTTAGGGTTTGAAATAGTGTTTTGTGTTAAAAATATGTTTTTGGGTCAAAAATAGGGTTAGAATTAGGGTTCTGGGTCAAAATTAGGGCATAGGGTTAGAATTAGGGTTTAGGGTCAAAATTAGGGTTTAGGGTTTGAAATAGGGTTTTGGGTCAAAAATAGGGTTAGAATTAGGGTTTTGGATTAAAATTAGGGTTGTGTCAAAACTAGGGCTTAGGGTTAGAATTTGGCATAGAATTAGGATTTTGGGTAAAATTAGGGTTTCGGGTCAAAGTTAGGGTTCGGGGTCAAATTTAGGGTTTAGGGTCAAAAATAGGGGTAGAATTAGGCTTTTAGGTCAAAATTAGGGCTTTGGGTTAAAATTAGGGTTCTGGGTCAAAATTAGGGTATAGGGTTTGAATTAGGTTTTGAGTTTAAAGTAGGGTTTTAGGTCAAAAATAGGGTTAGAATTAGGGTTTTGGGTTAAAATTAGGGTTTTGGGAAAAATTAGGGTTCTGGGTCAAATTTAAGGTTTAGGATCAAAATTCGGGTTTAGGGTTTGAATTAGGGTTTTGAGTTTAAAATAGGGTTTTGGTTCAAAATAGGGTTAGAAGTAGGGTTTTGAGTCAAAACTTGGGTTTTGGGCCCAAATTTGGGTTTTGGGTCAAAATTAGGGTTTAGGGTTTGAAATAAGGTTGAGTTAAAAATTGGGTTTTGGGTCAAAAATAAGGTTAGAATTAGGGTTTCATGGTTAAAATTAGGGTTTCAAGTCAAAATAAGGTTTTTGGGTCAAATTTTGTGTTTATGGTCAAAGTTAGGGTTTAGGGTTTGAAATAGGGTTTTGAGTTTAAAATACGGTTAGTATTAGGGTTTTGGGTCAAAATTAGGGCTCTAGGTTAAAATTACGGTTTTGGGTCAAAATTAGGGGTTTCGGTACAAATTAGTGTTTAAGGTTGGAATTAGGGTTTTGAGTTTAAGATATGTTTTTGGGTAAAAAATAAGGTTAGAATTAGGATTTTGGGTTAAAATTAGGGTTCTGTGTCAAAATTAGGGCTTCGGGTTAGAATTAGGATTTTGGGTAAAATTAGGGTTTCCGGTCGAAATTAGGGTACGGGGTCAAATTTAAGGTTTAGTGTCAAAATTAGGGTTTAGGGTTTGAAATAGGGTTTTGAGTTTAAAATAGGATTTTGGGACAAAAATAGTGTTTGAATTATGGTTTTGGGTTAAAATTAGGGCTTCGGGTTAAAATTTGGGTTTGGGGTCAAAATTTGGGTTTTGGATCCAAATTAGGGTTATGGGTCAAAATTAGGGTTTAGGGTTTGAATTAGGGTTATGAGTTAAAGATATGTTTTGTGTCAAAAATAATGTTAGAATTAGGATTTTGGATTAAAATTAGGGTTGTGTCAAAACTAGGGGTTAGAATTAGGATTTTGGATAAAATTAGGGTTTTGGGTCAAAATTAGGGTTCGGGTCAAACTTAGGGTTTAGGGTCAAAATTAGGGTTTAGGGTTTAAAATAGGGTTTTAAGTTTAAAATAGGGTTTGGGTAAAAATAGGGGTAGAATTAGGCTTTTAGGTCAAAATTAGGGCTTTGGGTTAAAAATAGGGTTTAGGGTCAAAGATAGGGTTTAGGGTTTGAATTAGGGTTTTGAGTTAAAAATGGGTTTTTGGGTCAGAAATAGGGTTCGAATTAGGGTTTCGAGTTTAAATTAGGGTTTTGAGTCAAATTTTGGGTTTAGGGTCAAATTTAGGGTATATGATTTGAATTAGGGTGTTGAGTTAAAAATAGGATTTTGGGTCAAAAATAGGGTTAGAATTAGGGGTTTGGGTCAAAATTAGGGCTTTGGGTTAAAAATAGGGTTTTGGGTCAAAATTTGGGATTTGGTGTTAAATTAGGGTTTAGGGTTTGAATCAGGTTTTGCGTTTAAAATAGGGTTTTGGGTCAAAAATAGGGTTAGAATTAGGGTTTTGAGTTAAAATTAGGGTTTTGGGAAAAATTAGGTTTTGGTCAAATTTAGGGTTTAGGATCTAAATTAGGGTTAGGGTTTGAAATAGGGTTGAGTTTAAAATAGTGTTTTCGATCAAAAATAGGGTTAGTATTAGGGTTTTGTGTCAAAATTAGGGCTCTGGGTTAAAATTAGGGTTTTGTGTCAAAATTAGCTTTTTGGTACAAATTAGGGTTTAGGGATTGAAATAGTGTTTTGTGTTAAAAATATGTTTTTGGGTCAAAAATAGGGTTAGAATTAGGGTTCTGGATCAAAATTAGGGCTTAGCGTTAGAATTAGGGTTTAGGGTCAAAATTAGGGTTTAGGGTTTGAAATAGGGTTTTGGGTCAAAAATAGGGTTAGAATTAGGGTTTTTGATTAAAATTAGGGTTGTGTCAAAACTAGGGCTTAGGGTTAGAATTTGGGATAGAATTAGGATTTTGGGTAAAATTAGGGTTTCGGGTCAAAGTTAGGGTTCGGGGTCAAATTTAGGGTTTAGCGTCAAAATTAGGGTTTAGCATTTAAAATAGGGTTTTGAGTTTAAAATAGGGTTTAGGGTCAAAAATAGGGGTAGAATTAGGCTTTTAGGTCAAAATTAGGGCTTTGGGTTAAAATTAGGGTTTTGGGTCAAAATTAGGGTTTAGGGTTTGAATTAGGTTTTGGGTTAAAAATAGGGTGTTGGGTCAAAATTTGGGATTTGGTGTAAAATTAGGGTTTAGGGTTTGAATCAGGTTTTGTGTTTAAAGTAGGGTGTTAGGTCAAAAATATGGTTAGAATTAGGGTTTGGGTTAAAAATAGGGTTTTCGGAAAAATTAGGGTTTTGGTCAAATTTAGGGTTTAGGATCTAAATTAGGGTTAGGGTTTGAAATAGGGTTGAGTTTAAAATAGGGTTTTCGATCAAAAATAGGGTTAGTATTAGGGTTTTGTGTCAAAATTAGGGCTCTGGGTTAAAATTAGGGTTTTGTGTCAAAATTAGCTTTTTGGTACAAATTAGGGTTTAGGGATTGAAATAGTGTTTTGTGTTAAAAATATGTTTTTGGGTCAAAAATAGGGTTAGAATTAGGGTTCTGGGTCAAAATTAGGGCTTAGCGTTAGAATTAGGGTTTAGGGTCAAAATTAGGGTTAGAATTAGGGTTTTGGATTAAAATTAGGGTTGTGTCAAAACTAGGGTTTAGGGTTAGAATTTGGCATAGAATTAGGATTTTGGGCAAAATTAGGTTTGGTCAAAATTAGGTCGGGGTCAAATTTAGGGTTTAGGGTCAAAATTAGGGTTTAGGGTCTAAAATAGGGTTGAGTAAAATAGGGTTTATTAGGTAAAATTAGGGCTTTGGGTTAAAATTAGGGTTTTGGGAAAAATTGGTCAAATTAAGGTTTAGGATCAAAATTAGGGTATAGGGTTTGAATTAGGTTTGAGTTTAAAATAGGGTTTGGTCAAAAAATTAGTAAAAATTAGGGTTAAATAGGTTTTGGGTTAAAATTAGGGTTTTGGGAAAAATTAGGGTTCTGGGTCAAATTTAAGGTTTAGGATCAAAATTCGGGTTTAGGGTTTGAATTAGGGTTTTGGGTCAAAATTAGGGCTCTAGGTTAAAATTACGGTTTTGGGTCAAAATTAGGGGTTTCGGTACAAATTAGTGTTTAAGGTTGGAATTAGGGTTTTGAGTTTAAGATATGTTTTTGGGTAAAAAATAAGGTTAGAATTAGGATTTTGGGTTAAAATTAGGGTTGTGTCAAAATTAGGGCTTCGGGTTAGAATTATGATTTTGGGTAAAATTAGGGTTTCCGGTCGAAATTAGGGTACGGGGTCAAATTTAAGGTTTAGTGTCAAAATTAGGGTTTAGGGTTTGAAATAGGGTTTTGAGTTTAAAATAGGATTTTGGGACAAAAATAGTGTTTGAATTATGGTTTTGGGTTAAAATTAGGGCTTCGGGTTAAAATTTGGGTTTGGGGTCAAATTTTGGGTTTTGGATCCAAATTAGGGTTATGGGTCAAAATTAGGGTTTAGGGTTTGAATTAGGGTTATGAGTTAAAGATATGTTTTGTGTCAAAAATAATGTTAGAATTAGGATTTTGGATTAAAATTAGGGTTGTGTCAAAACTAGGGCTTTGGGTTAGAATTAGGATTTAGGATAAAATTAGGGTTTTGGGTTAAAATTAGGGTTCGGGGTCAAATTTAGGGTTTAGGGTCAAAAATAGGGTATAGGGTTTAAAATAGGGTTTTAAGTTTAAAATAGGGTTTTGGGTAAAAAATAGGGGTAGAATTAGGGTTTTAGGTCAAAATTAGGGCTTTGGGTTAAAATTAGGGTTTAGGGTCAAAGATAGGGTTTAGGGTTTGAATTAGGGTTTTGAGTTAAAAATGGGTTTTTGGGTCAGAAATAGGGTTCGAATTAGGGTTTCGAGTTTAAATTAGGGTTTTGAGTCAAATTTTGGGTTTAGGGTCAAATTTAGGGTATAGGGTTTGAATTAGGGTGTTGAGTTAAAAATAGGATTTTGGGTCAAAAATAGGGTTAGAATTAGGGGTTTGGGTCAAAATTAGGGGTTTGGGTCAAAATTAGGGCTTTGGGTTAAAAATAGGGTTTTGGGTCAAAATTTGGGATTTGGTGTTAAATTAGGGTTTAGGGTTTGAATCAGGTTTTGCGTTTAAAATAGGGTTTTGGGTCAAAAATAGGGTTAGAATTAGGGTTTTGAGTTAAAATTAGGGTTTTGGGAAAAATTAGGTTTTGGTCAAATTTAGGGTTTAGGATCTAAATTAGGGTTAGGGTTTGAAATAGGGTTGAGTTTAAAATAGGGTTTTCGATCAAAAATAGGGTTAGTATTAGGGTTTTGTGTCAAAATTAGGGCTCTGGGTTAAAATTAGGGTTTTGTGTCAAAATTAGCTTTTTGGTACAAATTAGGGTTTAGGGATTGAAATAGTGTTTTGTGTTAAAAATATGTTTTTGGGTCAAAAATAGGGTTAGAATTAGGGTTCTGGATCAAAATTAGGGCTTAGCGTTAGAATTAGGGTTTAGGGTCAAAATTAGGGTTTAGGGTTTGAAATAGGGTTTTGGGTCAAAAATAGGGTTAGAATTAGGGTTTTTGATTAAAATTAGGGTTGTGTCAAAACTAGGGCTTAGGGTTAGAATTTGGGATAGAATTAGGATTTTGGGTAAAATTAGGGTTTCGGGTCAAAGTTAGGGTTCGGGGTCAAATTTAGGGTTTAGGGTCAAAATTAGGGTTTAGGGTTTAAAATAGGGTTTTGAGTTTAAAATAGGGTTTAGGGTCAAAAATAGGGGTAGAATTAGGCTTTTAGGTCAAAATTAGGGCTTTGGGTTAAAATTAGGGTTCTGGGTCAAAATTAGGGTTTAGGGTTTGAATTAGGTTTTGAGTTTAAAGTAGGGTTTTAGGTCAAAAATAGGGTTAGAATTAGGGTTTTGGGTTAAAATTAGGTTTTTGGTCAAAAGGGTTTGGGTTAAATTAGGGTTTAGGAATAAATAGAAGTAGGGTTTTGAGTCAAAACTTGGGTTTTGGGCCCAAATTTGGGTTTTGGGTCAAAATTAGGGTTTAGGGTTTGAAATAAGGTTGAGTTAAAAATTGGGTTTTGGGTCAAAAATAAGGTTAGAATTAGGGTTTCATGGTTAAAATTAGGGTTTCAAGTCAAAAATAAGGTTTTTGGGTCAAATTTTGTGTTTATGGTCAAAGTTAGGGTTTAGGGTTTGAAATAGGGTTTTGAGTTTAAAATACGGTTAGTATTAGGGTTTTGGGTCAAAATTAGGGCTCTAGGTTAAAATTACGGTTTTGGGTCAAAATTAGGGGTTTCGGTACAAATTAGTGTTTAAGGTTTGAATTAGGGTTTTGAGTTTAAGATATGTTTTTGGGTAAAAAATAAGGTTAGAATTAGGATTTTGGGTTAAAATTAGGGTTCTGTGTCAAAATTAGGGCTTCGGGTTAGAATTAGGATTTTGGGTAAAATTAGGGTTTCCGGTCGAAATTAGGGTACGGGGTCAAATTTAAGGTTTAGTGTCAAAATTAGGGTTTAGGGTTTGAAATAGGGTTTTGAGTTTAAAATAGGATTTTGGGACAAAAATAGTGTTTGAATTAGGGTTTTGGGTCAAAATTAGGGCTTTGGGTTAAAATTTGGGTTTGGGGTCAAAATTTGGGTTTTGGATCCAAATTAGGGTTATGGGTCAAAATTAGGGTTTAGGGTTTGAATTAGGGTTATGAGTTAAAGATATGTTTTGTGTCAAAAATAATGTTAGAATTAGGATTTTGGATTAAAATTAGGGTTGTGTCAAAACTAGGGCTTTGGGTTAGAATTAGGATTTTGGATAAAATTAGGGTTTTGGGTCAAAATTAGGGTTCGGGGTCAAATTTAGGGTTTAGGGTCAAAATTAGGGTTTAGGGTTTAAAATAGGGTTTTAAGTTTAAAATAGGGTTTTGGGTAAAAAATAGGGGTAGAATTAGGCTTTTAGGTCAAAATTAGGGCTTTGGGTTAAAATTAGGGTTTAGGGTCAAAGATAGGGTTTAGGGTTTGAATTAGGGTTTTGAGTTAAAAATGGGTTTTTGGGTCAGAAATAGGGTTCGAATTAGGGTTTCGAGTTTAAATTAGGGTTTTGAGTCAAATTTTGGGTTTAGGGTCAAATTTAGGGTATAGGGTTTGAATTAGGGTGTTGAGTTAAAAATAGGATTTTGGGTCAAAAATAGGGTTAGAATTAGGGGTTTGGGTCAAAATTAGGGCTTTGGGTTAAAAATAGGGTTTTGGGTCAAAATTTGGGATTTGGTGTTAAATTAGGGTTTAGGGTTTGAATCAGGTTTTGCGTTTAAAATAGGGTTTTGGGTCAAAAATAGGGTTAGAATTAGGGTTTTGAGTTAAAATTAGGGTTTTGGGAAAAATTAGGTTTTGGTCAAATTTAGGGTTTAGGATCTAAATTAGGGTTAGGGTTTGAAATAGGGTTGAGTTTAAAATAGGGTTTTCGATCAAAAATAGGGTTAGTATTAGGGTTTTGTGTCAAAATTAGGGCTCTGGGTTAAAATTAGGGTTTTGTGTCAAAATTAGCTTTTTGGTACAAAGTAGGGTTTAGGGATTGAAATAGTGTTTTGTGTTAAAAATATGTTTTTGGGTCAAAAATAGGGTTAGAATTAGGGTTCTGGATCAAAATTAGGGCTTAGCGTTAGAATTAGGGTTTAGGGTCAAAATTAGGGTTTAGGGTTTGAAATAGGGTTTTGGGTCAAAAATAGGGTTAGAATTAGGGTTTTTGATTAAAATTAGGGTTGTGTCAAAACTAGGGCTTAGGGTTAGAATTTGGGATAGAATTAGGATTTTGGGTAAAATTAGGGTTTCGGGTCAAAGTTAGGGTTCGGGGTCAAATTTAGGGTTTAGGGTCAAAATTAGGGTTTAGGGTTTAAAATAGGGTTTTGAGTTTAAAATAGGGTTTAGGGTCAAAAATAGGGGTAGAATTAGGGTTTTGGGTTAAAATTAGGGTTTTGGGAAAAATTAGGGTTCTGGGTCAAATTTAAGGTTTAGGATCAAAATTCGGGTTTAGGGTTTGAATTAGGGTTTTGAGTTTAAAATAGGGTTTTGGTTCAAAATAGGGTTAGAAGTAGGGTTTTGGGCCCAAATTTGGGTATTGGGTCAAAATTAGGGTTTAGGGTTTGAAATAAGGTTTTGAGTTAAAAATTGGCTTTTGGGTCAAAAATAAGGTTAGAATTAGGGTTTCATGGTTAAAATTAGGGTTTCAAGTCAAAAATAAGGTTTTTGGGTCAAATTTTGTGTTTATGGTCAAAGTTAGGGTTTAGGGTTTGAAATAGGGTTTTGAGTTTAAAATACGGTTAGTATTAGGGTTTTGTGTCAAAATTAGGGCTCTAGGTTAAAATTACGGTTTTGGGTCAAAATTAGGGGTTTCGGTACAAATTAGTGTTTAAGGTTTGAATTAGGGTTTTGAGTTTAAGATATGTTTTTGGGTAAAAAATAAGGTTAGAATTAGGATTTTGGGTTAAAATTAGGGTTCTGTGTCAAAATTAGGGCTTCGGGTTAGAATTAGGATTTTGGGTAAAATTAGGGTTTCCGGTCGAAATTAGGGTACGGGGTCAAATTAAAGGTTTAGTGTCAAAATTAGGGTTTAGGGTTTGAAATAGGGTTTTGAGTTTAAAATAGGATTTTGGGACAAAAATAGTGTTTGAATTAGGGTTTTGGGTCAAAATTAGGGCTTTGGGTTAAATTTTGGGTTTTGGATCAAAATTTGGGTTTTGGATCCAAATTAGGGTTATGGGTCAAAATTAGGGTTTAGGGTTTGAATTAGGGTTATGAGTTAAAGATATGTTTTGTGTCAAAAATAATGTTAGAATTAGGATTTTGGATTAAAATTAGGGTTGTGTCAAAACTATGGCTTTGGGTTAGAATTAGGATTTTGGATAAAATTAGGGTTTTGGGTCAAAATTAGGGTTCGGGGTCAAATTTAGGGTTTAGGGTCAAAAATAGGGTTTAGGGTTTGAATTAGGGTTTTAAGTTTAAAATAGGGTTTTGGGTAAAAATAGGGGGTAGAATTAGGTTTTAGGTCAAAATTAGGGTTTGGGTTAAAATTAGGGTTTTAGGGTCAAAGAATAGGGTTTAGGGTTTGAAATTAGGGTTTTGAGTTAAAAATGGGTTTTGGGTCAAAAATGTGGTTAATTAGGGTTTTTATTAAAATTAGGGTTGGGTCAAAATAGGGTTAGGATTAGGTTTTGGGATAAAATTAGGTTTTGGGTAAAATTAGGGTTTTGGTCAAATTTAGGGTTTAGGGTCAAAATTAGGGTTAGGTAAAATTAGGGTTTAGGGTTTAAAATAGGGTTTTGGGTTTAAAATAGGGTTTAGGGTAAAATAGGGGAAATTAGATTTAGGTCAAAATAGGGTTTGGGTTAAAATATAGGGTCTAGGGTAAAATTAGGGTTTAGGGTTTGAATTAGGTTTTGAGTTAAAATAGGGTTTTAGGTCAAAAATAGGTTAGAATTAGGGTTTTGGGTTAAAATTAGGGTTTTGGTTCAAAATTAGGGTTTTGGGTCAAATTTAGGTTTAGGATCAAAATTAGGGTTTAGGGTTTAAATTAGGGTTTTGAGTTTAAAATAGGGTTTTGGGAAAAATAGGGTTAAATTAGGTTTGATCAAAATTTTTGGGTCAAAATTGGTTTTGGGTCAAAATTAGGGTTTAGGGTTTGAAATAAGGTTTTGAGTTAAAAATTGGGTTTTGGGTCAAAAATATGGTTAGAATTAGGGTTTCATGGTTAAAATTAGGGTTTCAAGTCAAAATTTGGTTTTTGGGTCAAATTTTGTGTTTATGGTCAAAGTTAGGGTTTAGGGTTTGAAATAGGGTTGAGTTTAAAATAGGGTTAGTATTACGGTTTTTGGTCAGAATTAGGGCTCTGGGTTAATATTACGGTTTTGGGTCAAAATTAGGGGTTTTGGTACAAATTAGTGTTTAAGGTTTGAATTAGGGTTTTGAGTTTAAGATATGTTTTTGGGTAAAAAATAAGGTTAGAATTAGGATTTTGGGTTAAAATTAGGGTTCTGTGTCAAAATTAGGGCTTCGGGTTAGAATTAGGATTTTGGGTAAAATTAGGGTTTCCGATCGAACTTAGGGTACGGGGTCAAATTTAGGGTTTAGGGTCAAAATTGAGGTTTAGGGTTTGAAATAGGGGTTTGAGTTTAAAATAGGATTTTGGGACAAAAATAGTGTTTGAATTAGGGTTTTGGGTCAAAATTAGGGCTTTGGGTTAAAATTTGGGTTTGGGGTCAAATTTTGGGTTTTGGATCCAAATTAGGGTTATGGGTCAAATTTAGGGTTTAGGGTTTGAATTAGGGTTATGAGTAAAAGATATGTTTTGTGTCAAAAATAATGTTAGAATTAGGATTTTGGATTAAAATTAGGGTTGTGTCAAAACTAGGGCTTTGGGTTAGAATTTGGGTTAGAATTAGGATTTTGGATAAAATTAGGGTTTTTGGTCAAAATTAGGGTTCGGGGTCAAATTTAGGGTTTAGGGTCAAAATTAGGGTTTAGGGTTTAAAATAGGGTTTTGAGTTTAAAATAGGGTTTTGGGTAAAAAATAGGGGTAGAATTAGGCTTTTAGGTCAAAATTGGGGCTTTGGGTTAAAATTAGGGTTTAGGGTCAAACATAGGGTTTAGGGTTTGAATTACGGTTTTGAGTTAAAAATGGGTTTTTGGGTCAGAAATAGGGTTCGAATTAGTGTTTGGAGTTTAAATTAGGGTTTTGAGTCAAATTTTGGGTTTATGGTCAAATTTAGGGTATAGGGTTTGAATTAGGGTGTTGAGTTAAAAATAGGATTTTGGGTCAAAAATAGGGTTAGAATTAGGGGTTTGGGTCAAAATTAGGGCTTTGGGTTAAAAATAGGGTTTTGAGTCAAAATTTGGGATTTGGTGTTAAATTAGGGTTTAGGGTTTGAATCAGGTTTTGCGTTTAAAATAGGGTTTTGGGTCAAAAATAGGGTTAGAATTAGGGTTTTGTGTTAAAATTAGGGTTTTGGGAAAAATTAGGGTTTGGTCAAATTTAGGGTTTAGGATCTAAATTAGGGTTAGGGTTTGAAATAGGGTTGAGTTTAAAATAGGTTTTTCGATCAAAAATAGGGTTAGTATTAGGGTTTTGTGTCAAAATTAGGGCTCTGGGTTAAAATTAGGGTTCTGTGTCAAAATTAGCTTTTTGGTACAAATTAGGGTTTAGGGTTTGAAATAGTGTTTTGTGTTAAAAATATGTTTTTGGGTCAAAAATAGGGTTAGAATTAGCGTTCTGGGTCAAAATTAGGGCTTAGGGTTAGAGTTTAGGGTTTGAAATAGGGTTTTGGGTCAAAAATAGGGTTAGAATTAGGGTTTTGGATTAAAATTAGGGTTGTGTCAAAACTAGGGCTTAGGGTTAGAATTTGGGATAGAATTTGGATTTTGGGTAAAATTAGGGTTTCGGGTCAAAGTTAGGGTTCGGGGTCAAATTTAGGGTTTAGGGTCAAAATTAGGGTTTAGGGTTTAAAATAGGGTTTTGAGTTTAAAATAGGGTTTAGGGTCAAAAATAGGGGTAGAATTAGGCTTTTAGGTCAAAATTAGGGCTTTGGGTTAAAATTAGGGCTTTGGGTTAAAATTAGGGTTCTGGGTCAAAATTAGGGTTTAGGGTTTGAATTAGGTTTTGAGTTTTAAGTAGGGTTTTAGGTCAAAAATAGGGTTAGAATTAGGGTTTTGGGTTAAAATTAGGGTTTTGGGAAAAATTAGGGTTCTAGGTCAAATTTAAGATTTAGGATCAAAATTCGGGTTTAGGGTTTGAATTAGGGTTTAGGGTCAAAATTAGGGTTTAGGGTTTAAAATAGGGTTTTGAGTTTAAAATAGGGTTTTGGGTAATAAATCGGGGTAGAATTAGGCTTTTAGGTCAAAATTAGGGCTTTGGGTTAAAATTAGGGTTTAGGGTCAAACATAGGGTTTAGGGTTTGAATTAGGGTTTTGAGTTAAAAATGGGTTTTTGGGTTAGAAATAGGGTTCGAATTAGGGTTTCGAGTTTAAATTAGGGTTTTGAGTCAAATTTTGGGTTTGGGGTCAAATTTAGGGTATAGGGTTTGAATTAGGGTGTTGAGTTAAAAATAGGATTTTGGGTCAAAATAGGGTTAGAATTAGGGGTTTGGGTCAAAATTAGGGCTTTGGGCTAAAAATAGGATTTTGGGTCAAAATTTGGGATTTGGTGTTAAATTAGGGTTTAGGGTTTGAATCAGGTTTTGCGTTTAAAATAGGGTTTTGGGTCAAAAATAGGGTTAGAATTAAGGTTTTGAGTTAAAATTAGAGTTTTGGCAAAAATTAGGGTTTTGGTCAAATTTAGGGTTTAGGATCTAAATTTGGGTTAGGGTTTGAAATAGGGTGTTCGATCAAAAATAGGATTAGTATTAGGGTTTTGCGTCAAAATTAGGGCTCTGGGTTAAAATTAGGGTTTTGTGTCAAAATTAGCTTTTTGGTACAAATTAGGGTTTAGGGTTTGAATTAGGGTTTTGTGTTAAAAATATGTTTTTGGGTCAAAGTTAGGGTTTAGGGTTTGAAATAGGGTTTTGAGTTTAAAATAGGGTTTTGGGTCAAAAATAGGGTTAGAATAAGGTTTTGGGTCAAAATTAGGGTTCGGGGTCAGATTTAGGGTTTAGGGTTTGTAATAGGGTTTTGGGTCCAAAATAGGGTAAGAATTAGGGTTGTGTCAAAACTAGGGCTTTGGGTTAGAATTAGGATTTTGGCTAAAATTACGGTTTTCGGTCAAAATTAGGGTTCGGTGTCAAATTTAGGGTTATGGTCAAAATTAGGGTTTAGGGTTTTAAATTGTGTTTTGAGTATAAAATAGGGGTTTGGGTCAAAAAAAGGGGGTTTAGGGTCAAACATAGGGTTTTGGGTTTGAATTAGGGTTTTGAGTTAAAAATAGGTTTTTGGGTCAGAAATAGGGTTCGAATTAGGGTTTCGGGTTTAAATTAGGGTTTCGAGTCAAATTTTGGGTTTAGGGTCAAATTTTGGGTTTGGGTTAAATTAGGTATAGGGTTTGAATTAGGTTGTTGAGTTAAAAATAGGATTTTGGGTCAAAAATAGGGTTAGAATTAGGGTTTTGGGTCAAAATTAGGGCTTTGGGATAAAAATAAGGTTTTGGGTCAAATTTGGGATTTGGTGTTAAATTAGGGTTTAGGGTTTAAATTAGGTTTTGAGTTTAAATTGGGTTAAATTAGGGTTTGAGTTAAAATTAGGGTTTTGGGTCAAAACTTAGGGTTGTGTCAAAAGTAGGCTTTGGGTTAGAATTTGGATTAGAATTAGGATTTTGGATAAAATTAGGTTTTGGTCAAAATTAGGGTTGGGTCAAATTTAGGGTTTAGGGTCAAAATTTGGGTTTAGGGTTTAAAATAGGGTTTGAGTTTAAAATAGGGTTTTGGGTAAAAAATAGGGGTAGAATTAAGCTTTTAGGTCAAAATTAGGGATTTGGGTTAAAATTAGGGTTTAGGGTCAAATATAGGGTTTAGGTAATGAATTAGGTGTTTGATTTAAAAATGGGTTTATGGGTCAGAAATAGGGTTGAATTAGGGTTGAGTTTAATTTTGGGTTTCGAGTCAAATTTTGGGTTTAGGGTCAAATTTAGGGTATAGGGTTTGAATTAGAGTGGTGTTAAAAATAAGATTTTGGGTCAAAAATAGGGTTAGAATTAGGGGTTTGGGTCAAAATTAGGGCTTTGGGTTAAAAATAGGGTTTTGGGTCAAAATTTGGGATTTGGTGTCAAATTAGGGTTTAGGGTTTGAATTAGGTTTTGCGTTTAAAATAGGGTTTGGGGTCAAAAATAGGGTTAGAATTAGGGTTTTGAGTTAAAATTAGGGTTTTGAGCCAAAACTTGGGATTTGGGCCCAAATTTGGGTTTTGGGTCAAAATTAGGGTTTAGGGTTTGAAATAAGGTTTTGAGTTAAAAATTGGGTTTTGGGTCAAAAATATGGTTAGAATTAGGGTTTCATGGTTAAAATTAGGGTTTCAAGTCAAAATTTGGTTTTTGGGTCAAATTTTGTGTTTATGGTCAAAGTTAGGGTTTAGGGTTTGAAATAGGGTTGAGTTTAAAATAGGGTTAGTATTACGGTTTTTGGTCAAAATTAGGACTCTGGGTTAATATTACGGTTTTGGGTCAAAATTAGGGGTTTTGGGTACAAATTAGTGTTTAAGGTTTGAATTAGGGTTTTGAGTTTAAGATATGTTTTGGGTAAAAATAAGGTTAGAATTAGGATTTTGGGTTAAAATTAGGGTTTGGAAAAGGGTTGGGTCAAAATTAGGGCTTGGGTTAGAATTAGGATTTTGGGTAAATAGGGTTTAGGGTTTAAACTTAGGGGTAGGTAGGGTCAAATTTAGGGTTTAGGGTCAAAATTGAGGTTTAGGGTTTGAAATAGGGTTTTGAGTTTAAAATAGGATTTTGGGACAAAAATAGTGTTTGAATTAGGGTTTTGGGTCAAAATTAGGGCTTTGGGTTAAAATTTGGGTTTGGGGTCAAATTTTGGGCTTTGGGTCAAAATTAGGGTTTAGGGTTTGAATTAGGGTTATGAGTAAAAGATATGTTTTGTGTCAAAAATAATGTTAGAATTAGGATTTTGGATTAAAATTAGGGTTGTGTCAAAACTAGGGCTTTGGGTTAGAATTTGGGTTAGAATTAGGATTTTGGATAAAATTAGGGTTTTTGGTCAAAATTAGGGTTCGGGGTCAAATTTAGGGTTTAGGGTCAAAATTAGGGTTTAGGGTTTAAAATAGGGTTTTGAGTTTAAAATAGGGTTTTGGGTAAAATATAGGGGTAGAATTAGGCTTTTAGGTCAAAATTAGGGCTTTGGGTTAAAATTAGGGTTTAGGGTCAAACATAGGGTTTAGGATTTGAATTAGGGTTTTGAGTTAAAAATGGGTTTTTGGGTCAGAAATAGGGTTCGAATTAGGGTTTCGAGTTTAAATTAGGGTTTTGAGTCAAATTTTGGGTTTAGGGTCAAATTTAGGGTATAGGGTTTGAATTAGGGTGTTGAGTTAAAAATAGGATTTTGGGTCAAAAATAGGGTTAGAATTAGGGGTTTGGGTCAAAATTAGGGCTTTGGGTTAAAAATAGGGTTTTGGGTCAAAATTTGGGATTTGGTGTTAAATTAGGGTTTAGGGTTTGAATCAGGTTTTGCGTTTAAAATAGGGTTTTGGGTCAAAAATAGGGTTAGAATTAGGGTTTTGAGTTAAAATTAGGGTTTTGGGAAAAATTAGGGTTTGGTCAAATTTAGGGTTTAGGATCTAAATTAGGGTTAGGGTTTGAAATAGTGTTGAGTTTAAAATAGGTTTTTCGATCAAAAATAGGGTTAGTATTAGGGTTTTGTGTCAAAATTAGGGCTCTGGGTTAAAATTAGGGTTTGGTGTCAAAATTAGCTTTTTGGTACAAATTAGGGTTTAGGGTTTGAAATAGTGTTTTGTGTTAAAAATATGTTTTTGGGTCAAAAATAGGGTTAGAATTAGCGTTCTGGGTCAAAATTAGGGCTTAGGGTTAGAATTAGGGTTTAGGGTCAAAATTAGGGTTTAGGGTTTGAAATAGGGTTTTGGGTCAAAAATAGGGTTAGAATTAGGGTTTTGGATTAAAATTAGGGTTGTGTCAAAACTAGGGCTTAGGGTTAGAATTTGGGATAGAATTTGGATTTTGGGTAAAATTAGGGTTGGTCAAAAGTTAGGGTTAGGGTCAAATTTAGGGTTTTGGGTCAAAATTAGGGTTTAGGGTTTAAAATAGGGTTTTGAGTTTAAAATAGGGTTTAGGGTCAAAATTAGGGGTAGAATTAGGTTTTTGGTCAAAATTAGGGTTTTGGGTTAAAATTAGGGTTTTAGGTCAAAATTAGGGTTTAGGGTTTGAATTAGGTTTTGAGTTAAAGTAGGGTTTTAGGTCAAAATAGGGTTAGAATTAGGGTTTTGGGTTAAAATTAGGTTTTGGGAAAAATTAGGGTTTTAGGTCAAATTTAAGATTTAGGATCATTTGGGTTTAGGGTTTGAATTAGGGTTTTAGGGTCAGAATTAGGGTTTGGGTTTAAAATAGGGTTTTGAGTTAAAAATAGGGTTTTGGGTAATTTTGGTAGAATTAGGGTTTTAGGTCAAAATTAGGGCTTTGGGTTAAAATTAGGGTTTGGGTCAAAAATAGGGTTTAGGGTTTGAATTAGGGTTGAGTTTAAATTAGGTTATTGGGTTAGAAATAGGGTTAGAATTAGGGATTCGTGTTAAAATTAGGGTTTTGGGTCAAATTTTGGGTTTTGTAAATTTAGGGGAATTAGGTATAGGGTTTGAATTAGGGTGTTGAGTTAAAAATAGGATTTTGGGTCAAAATAGGGTTAGAATTAGGGGTTTGGGTCAAAATTAGGTGAATAGGTTTAGGGTTAAAAATAGGTTTTGGGTCAAAATTTGGGATTTGGGTAATTAGGGTTTGGGTTTGAATCAGGGTTTTCGTTTAAAATAGGGTTTTAGGTCAAAATTAGGGGGTTAAATTAGGTTTTGAGTTAAAATTAGGTTTTGGGAAAAATTAGGGTTTTGGTCAAATTTAGGGTTTAGGATCAAAATTTGGGTTAGGTTTGAAATAGGGTTCAAAAATAGGGTTAGTATTAGGGTTTTGCGTCAAAATTAGGGCTTTGGGTTAAAATTAGGGTTTTGTGTCAAAATTAGTTTTTGGTTAAAAATTAGGGTTTAGGGTTTGAATTAGGGTTTTGTAAAAAGGTGGGTCAAGTTTAGTAGGGTTTAGGGTTTGAAATAGGGTTTTGAGTTTAAAATAGGGTTTTGGGTCAAAAATAGGGTTAGAATAAGGTTTTGGGTCAAAATTAGGGTTTGGGTCAAATTTAGGTTTAGGGTCAAAATTAGGGTTTAGGGTTTAAAATAGGGTTTTGGGTCCAAAATAGGGTTAGAATTAGGGTTGGGTCAAAACTAGGGCTTTGGGTTAGAATTAGGATTTTGGCTAAAATTATTATTTTTAAAATTAGGGTTCGGTGTCAAATTTAGGGTTATGGTCAAAATTAGGGTTTAGGGTTTTAAATTGTGTTTTGAGTATAAAATAGGGGTTTGGGTCAAAAAAAGGGGGTTTAGGGTCAAACATAGGGTTTTGGGTTTGAATTAGGGTTTTGAGTTAAAAATAGGTTTTTGGGTCAGAAATAGGGTTCGAATTAGGGTTTCGGGTTTAAATTAGGGTTTCGAGTCAAATTTTGGGTTTAGGGTCAAATTTTGGGTTTGGGGTTAAATTTAGGGTATAGGGTTTGAATTAGGTTGTTGAGTTAAAAATAGGATTTTGGGTCAAAAATAGGGTTAGAATTAGGGTTTTGGGTCAAAATTAGGGCTTTGGGATAAAAATAAGGTTTTGGGTCACAATTTGGGATTTGGTGTTAAATTAGGGTTTAGGGTTTGAATTAGGTTTTGAGTTTAAAATTGGGTTAGAATTAGGGTTTTGAGTTAAAATTAGGGTTTTGGGTCAAAATTTGGGCTTAGGGTTGTGTTAAAAGTAGGGCTTTGGGTTAGAATTTGGATTAGAATTAGGATTTTGGATAAAATTAGGGGTTTGGGTCAAAATTAGGGTTCGGGGTCAAATTTAGGGTTTAGGGTCAAAATTTGGGTTTAGGGTTTAAAATAGGGTTGAGTTTAAAATAGGGTTTTGGGTAAAAAATAGGGGTAGAATTAGGCTTTTAGGTCAAAATTAGGGCTTTGGGTTAAAATTAGGGTTTAGTGTCAAACATAGGGTTTAGGGTTTGAATAAGGGTTTTGAGTTAAAAATGGGTTTTTGGGTCAGAAATAGGGTTCGAATTAGGGTTTCGAGTTTAATTTTGGGTTTCGAGTCAAATTTTGGGTTTAGGGTCAAATTTAGGGTATAGAGTTTGAATTAGAGTGGTGTTAAAAATAAGATTTTGGGTCAAAAATAGGGTTAGAATTAGGGGTTTGGGTCAAAATTAGGGCTTTGGGTTAAAAATAGGGTTTTGGGTCAAAATTTGGGATTTGGTGTCAAATTAGGGTTTAGGGTTTGAATTAGGTTTTGCGTTTAAAATAGGGTTTGGGGTCAAAAATAGGGTTAGAATTAGGGTTTTGAGTTAAAATTAGGGTTTTGAGCCAAAACTTGGGATTTGGGCCCAAATTTGGGTTTTGGGTCAAAATTAGGGTTTAGGGTTTGAAATAAGGTTGAGTTTAAAATAGGGTTTTCGATCAAAAATAGGGTTAGCATTAGGGTTTTGGGTCAAAATTGGGGTTTTGGGTTAAAATTATGGTTGTGTGTCAAAATTAGCTTTTTGGTACAAATTAGGGTTTAGGGTTTGAATTAGGGTTTTGAGTTAAAAATATGTTTTTGGGTGAAAAATAGGGTTCGAATTAGGGTTTCGAGTTTAATTTTGGGTTTCGAGTCAAATTTTGGGTTTAGGGTCAAATTTAGGGTATAGGGTTTGAATTAGGGTGTTGAGTTAAAGATAAGATTTTGGGTCAAAATAGGGTTAGAATTAGGGGTTTGGGTCAAAATTAGGGCTTTGGGTTAAAAATAGGGTTTTGGGTCAAAATTTGGGATTCGGTGTTAAATTAGGGTTTAGGGTTTGAATTAGGTTTTGCGTTTAAAATAGGGTTTTGGGTCCAAAATAGGGTTAGAATTAGGGTTTTGAGTTAAAATTAGGGTTTTGGGGAAAATTAGGGTTTTGGTCAATTTTGGGTTTTAGGATCTAAATTAGGGTTAGGGTTTGAAATAGGGTTGAGTTTTAAATAGGGTTTTCGATCAAAAATAGGGTTAGTATTAGGATTATGGGTCAAAATTAGGGCTCTGGGTTAAAATTAGGGTTTGAATTAGGGTTTTGAGCTAAAAATATGTTTTTGGGTCAAAATAGGGTTAGAATTAAGGTTCTGGGTCATAATTGGGTTTTGGGTCAAGAATATGGTTAGCAGTGGGGTTTTGGATTAAAATTAGGGTTGTGTCAAAACTAGCGCTTAGGGTTAGAATTTAGGTTAGAATTAGGATTTTGGATAAAATTACGGTTTATGGTCAAAATTAGGGTTCGGTGTCAAATTTAGGGTTATGGTCAAAATTAGGGTTTAGGGTTTAAAATTGTGTTTTGAGTTTAAAATAGGGTTTTGGGTCCAAAAAAGGGGTAGAATTAGGCTTTTAGGTCAAAAATAGGGCTGTGGGTTATAATTAGGGTTTAGGGTCAAACGTAGGGATTTGGGTTTGAATTAGGGTTTTGAGTTAAAAATAGGTTTTTGGTTCAGAAATAGGGTTCGAATTAGGGGTTCGTTTTTAAATTAGGGTTTCGAGTCAAATTTTGGGTTTAGGGTCCAATTTTGGGGTTGGGGTCAAATTTAGGGTATAGGGTTTGAATTAGGGTGTTGAGTTAAAAATAGGATTTTGGGTCAAAAATAGGGTTACTATTAGGGTTTTGGGTCAAAATTAGGGCTTTCAGATAAAAATAGGGTTTTGGGTCAAAATTTGGGATTTGGTGTTAAATTAGGGTTTAGGGTTTGAATTAGGTTTTGAGTTTAAAATAGGGTTTTGTCTCAAAAATAGGGTTAGAATTTGGGTTTTGAATTAAAATTAGGGTTTTGGGAAAAATTTGGGTTTTGGGTCAAATTTAGGGTTTAGGATCAAAATTAGGGTTTAGTGTTTGAATTAGGGTTGAGTTTAAAATAGGGTTTTCGATCAAAAATAGGGTTAGTATTAGGGTTTTGGGTCAAAATTAGGGCTCTGGGTTAAAATTAGGGTTTTGGGTCAAAATTAGCTTTTTGGTACAAATTAGGGTTTAGGGTTTGAATTAGGTTTTTGAGTTAAAAATATGTTTCTGGGTCAAAAAAAGGGTTAGAATTAGGGTTCTGGGTCAAAATTTGGGCTTAGGGTTAGAATTAGGGTTTTGGTTCAAAAATAGCGTTAGAATTAGGGTTTTATGACAAATTTAGGGCTTTGGGTTAAAATTAGGGTTTTGGGTCAAACATAGGGTTTCGGGTTTGAATTAGGGTTTTGAGTTAAAAATAGGTTTTTGGGTCAGAAATAGGGTTAGATTTGGTGTTTTGGGTTAAAAGTTTGGTTTCGGGGTCAAATTTTGTGTTTAGTGTAAAAATTAGGGTATAGGGTTTGAATTAGGGTTTTGAGTTAAAAATAGGATTTTGGGTTAAAAATAGGGTTAGAATTAGGGTTTTGGGTCTAAATTGGGGCTTTGGGTTAAATTTAGGGTTTAGGGTTAAAATTTGGGTTTTGATTTAAAATTTAGTGTTTTTGGTCAAAATTAGGGTTCTGGGTCAAAAATAGGGTTTTAGGTTAGAATTACACTTTTGGGTAAAATTAGGGTTTCTAGTCCAAATTATGGTTCTGGGTCAAATTTAGGGTCCAAATTAGGGTTTAGGGTTTGAATTAGGTTTTGAGTTTAAAATTGGGTTTTTGGTCAAAAATAGTGTTAGAATTATGGTTTTGGGTTATAATTTGTGTATTGGGTCCAAATTAGGGTTTTAGGTCAAAATTAGAGTTTAGGGTTTGAATTAAGGTTTTGAGTTAAAAATAGGGTTTTGGGTCAAAATAGGGTTAGAATTAGGGTTTTGGTTTAAAATTAGGGTTTCAGGTCAAAATTAGGGTTCTGGGTCAAGGTTTGAATTAGAGTTTTGTGTTAAACATCGGGTGTTGGTTCCAAATTAGGGTTAAAATTACGGTTTGGGGTTAAAATTTAGGGTTTCGTGTCAAAATTAGGGTTCTTAGTCAAAATTAGGGTTTAGGGTTTGAATTAGGGTTAGAATTAGGCTTTTGGGTCAAAATTAGGGTCTGGGTCAAATTTAGGGTTTAGGGTCCAAATTCGGGTTTAGGATTTGAATTAGGTTTTGCCTTTAAAATACGATTTTGGGTCAAAATAGGGTAAGAATTAGGGATTTGGGTCAAAACTTGGGTTTTGGGTCAAATTTAAGGTTTAGGGTTTGAATTAATGTTTTGAGTTAAAAATAGGGTTTTGGGTAAAAAAATAAGGTTTGAATTAGGGTTTTGGGTTTGAAATAGGGTTTTGGGTCAAAAGTAGGGTTAGAATTAGGGTTTTAGGTCAAAATTAGGGCTTTGGGTTAAAATTAGGGTTCTATGTCAAAACTAAGGCTTTGGGTAAAATTAGGGTTTCAGGTAAAAATTAGGGTTTCGGGTCAAATTTTTGGTTCAGGGTCAAAATTAGGGTTGAGGGTTTGAATTAGGGTTTTGAGTTAAAAAAGGAATTTGGGTCAAAAATAGGGTTAGAATTAGGGTTTTAGGTCAAAATTAGGGCTTTGGGTTAAAATTAGGTTTTTGGATTAAAATTTGGGTTTTGGGTTAAAATTTAGGGTTTCAGGTCAAAATTACGGTTCTAGGTCAAAATTAGGGTTTAGGGTTAGAATTAGGGTTTTGGGAAAAATTAGGGTTCCTGGTCAAATTTAAGGTTTAGGATCAATATAAGGGATTAGGGTTTGAAATAGGGTTTTGATTTTAAAATAGGGTTTTGTGTCGAAATAGGGTTAGAATTAGGGTTTTGGGTCCAAATTTGGGTTTAGGGTCAAAATTAGACTTTGGGGTTTGAATTAAGGTTTTGAGTTAAAAATAGGGTTTTGGGTCAAAAATAAGGTTAGAATTAGGTTTTTGCTTAAAATTAGGGTTTCGGATCAAAATAAGGGTTCTGGGTCAGATTTAGCGTTTGGGGTTTTGAGTTAAAAATTGGGTTTTGGGTCAAAATAGGGTTAGAATTAGGGTTTTGGGACAAAATTAGGGTTTAGGGTTTGAATTAAGGTTTTGAGTTAAAAATAGGGTTTTGGGTCAAAAATAGTTAGAATTAGTGTTTTGGTTTAAAATTAGGGTTTCGGGTCAGATTTAGGGTTTAGGATTTGAAATAGGGTTTCGAGTTTAAAATATGTTTTGGGGTCAAAATTTGGGTTAGATTAGGGTTTTGCATTAAAATTAGGGTTTTGGGTTAAATTTAGGGTTTTGGGTCAAAATTAGGGCTTTGGGTTAAAATTAGGGTTTTGGGTTAAAATTAGGGATTCGGGTCAAAATTAGGGTTATGGGTCAAATTTAGGGTTTAGGGTTTGAAATAGGGTTTTGAGTTTAAAATAGGGTTTTGGGTCAAAAATAGGGTTAGTATAGGGTTTTGGGTCAAAATTATGGCTCTGGGTTAAAATTACGGTTTTCGGTCAAAATTAGGGGTTTTGGTACAAATTAGTGTTTGAGGTTTGAATTAGGGTGTTGATTTAAAGATATGTTTTTGGGTAAAAAATAAGTCTAGAATTAGGATTTTGGGTTAAAATTAGGGTTCTGTGTCAAAATTAGGGCTTCGGGTTATAATTAGGATTTTGGGTAAAATTAGGGTTTCCGATCAAAATTAGGGTACGGGGTCAAATTTAGGGTTTAGGGTCAAAATTAGGGTTTAGGGTTTGAAATAGGGTTTTGAGTTTAAAATAGGGTTTTGGGACAAAAATAGGGTTAGAATTAGGGTTTCGGGTCAAAATTAGGGCTTTGGGTTAAAATTTGGGTTTGGGGTCAAAATTTGGGTTTTGGATCCAAATTAGGGTTATGGGTCAAAATTAGGGTTTAGGGTTTGAATTATGGTTATGAGTTAAAGATATGTTTTTTGTCAAAAATAATGTTAGAATTAGAGTTTTGGATTAAAATTAGGGTTGTGTCAAAACTAGGGCTTTGGGTTAGAATTTGGGTTAGAATTATGATTTTGGATAAAATTAGGGTTTTGGGTCAAAATTAGGGTTCGGGGTCAAATTTAGGGTTTAGGGTCAAAATTAGGTTTAGGGTTTAAAATAGGGTTTTGAGTTTAAAATAGGGTTTTGGGTAAAAAATAGGGGTAGAATTAGGCTTTTAGGTCAAAATTAGGGCTTTGGGTTAAAATTAGGGTTTAGTGTCAAACATAGGGTTTAGGGTTTGAATCAGGGTTTTGAGTTAAAAATGGGTTTTTGGGTCAGATTTAGGGTTCGAATTAGGGTTTCGAGTTTAATTTTGGGTTTCGAGTCAAATTTTGGGTTTAGGGTCAAATTTAGGGTATAGGGTTTGAATTAGGGTGTTGAGTTAAAAATAAGATTTTGGGTCAAAAATAGGGTTAGAATCAGGGGTTTGGGTCAAAATTAGGGCTTTGTGTTAAAAATTGGGTTTGGGGTCAAAATTTGGGATTTGGTGTTAAATTAGGGTTTAGGGTTTGAATTAGGTTTTGCGTTTAAAATAGGGTTTGGGGTCAAAAATAGGGTTAAAGTTAGGGTTTTGAGTTAAAATAGGGTTTTCGATCAAAAATAGGGTTAGTATTAGGGTTTTGGGTCAAAATTAGGGCTCTAGGTTAAAATTAGGGTTTTGTGTCAAAATTAGCTTTTTGGTACAAATTAGGGTTTAGGGTTTGAATTAGGGTTTTGAGTTAAAAATATGTTTTTGGGTCAAAAATAGGGTTAGAATTAATGTTCTGGGTCAAAATTAGGGCTTAGGGTTAGAATTAGGGTTTTGGATCAGATTTAGGGTTCGGGGTCAAAAAAATGGTTAGAATAGGGTTTTGTGTTTTGAGTTTAAAATAGGGTTTTGTGTCAAAAAAAGGGGTAGAATTAGGCTTTTAGGTCAAAATTAGGGTTGTGGGTTAAAATTAGTGTTTAGGGTCAAACATAGGGATTTGGGTTTGAATTAGGGTTTTGAGTTAAAAATAGGTTTTTGGTTCAGAAATAGGGTTCGAATTAGGGTTTCGATTTTAAATTAGGGTTTCGAGTCAAATTTTGGGTTTAGGGTCCAATTTTGGGGTTGGGGTCAAATTTAGGTTATAGGGTTTGAATTAGGGTGTTGAGTTAAAAATAGGATTTTGGGTCAAAAATAGGGTTAGTATTAGGGTTTTGGGTCAAAATTAGGGCTTTGGGATAAAAATAGGGTTTTGGGTCAAAATTTGGGATTTGGTGTTAAATTTGGGTTTAGGGTTTGAATTAGGTTGAGTTTAAAATAGGGGTTTGTCTCAAAAAATAGGGTTAGAATTAGGGTTTTGAATTAAAATTAGGGTTTTGGGAAAATTTTGGGTTTTGGGTCAAATTTAGGGTTTAGGATCAAAATTAGGGTTTAGGGTTTGAAATAGGGTTGAGTTTAAAATAGGGTTTTGATCAAAAATAGGGTTAGTATTAGGGTTTTGGGTCACAATTAGGGCTCTGGGTTAAAATTAGGGTTTTGGGTCAAAATTAGCTTTTTGGTACAAATTAGGGTTTAGGGTTTGAATTAGGTTTTTGAGTTAAAATTATGTTTCTGGGTCAAAAATAGGGTTAGAATTATGGTTCTGGGTCAAAATTTGGGCTTAGGGTTAGAATTAGGGTTTTGGGTAAAATTCGGGTTTCGGGGTCAGATTTAAGGTTTAGGGTCAAAATTAGGGTTTAGGGTTTGAAATAGGGTTTTGGTTCAAAAATAGGGTTAGAATTAGGGTTTTGGATTAAAATTAGGTTTGTGTCAAAAATTAGGGTTTTGGATTAAAATTAGGGTTGTGTCAAAACTTGGGCTTAGGGTTAGAATTAGGATTTTGGGTAAAATTAGGGTTTTGGTCAAAATTAGGGTTCGGGGTCAAAATTAGGGCTTTGGGTTAAAATTAGGGCTTAGGGTCAAACATAGGGTTTTGGGTTTGAATTAGGGTTTTGTGTTAAAAATAGGTGTTAGACTCAGAAATAGGGTTCGAATTAGGGTTTCGGGTTTAAATTAGGGTTTCGAGTCAAATTTTGGGTTTAGTGTCAAATTTAAGGTATAGGGTTTGAAATAGGGTGTTGAGTTAACAATAGGATTTTGGGTCAAAAATAGTGTTAGAATTAGGGTTTTGGGTCAAAATTGAGGCCTTGGGTTAAAAATAGGGTTTTCGGTCAAAATTCGGGATTTGGTGTTAAATTAGGGTTTAGGGTTTGAATTAGGTTTTGAGTTTAAAATAGGGTTTTGGGTCAAAAATAGCGTTATAATTAGGGTTTTGAGTTAAAATTAGGGTTTTGGGAAAAATTTGGGTTTTGGGCCAAATTTAGGGTTTATGATCAAAATTAGGGTTTAGGGTTTGAAATAAGGTTGAGTTTAAACTAGGGTTTTCGGTCAAAAATAGGGTTAGTATTAGGGTTTTGGGTCAAAATTAAGGCTTTGGGTCAAAATTTGCTTTTTGGCACAAATTAGGGTTTAGGGTTTGAATTAGGATTTTGAGGAAAAAATGTTTTTGGGTCAAAATAGGGTTAGAATTAGGGTTCTGGGTCAAAATTAGGGCTTAGGGTTAGAATTAGGGTTTCGGGTAAAATTAGGGTTTCGGTTCAAAATTAGGGTTCGGGGTCAGATTTAGGGTTTTGGGTCAAAAATAGGGTTAGAATTAGGGTTTTATGTCAACTTTAGGGCTTCTGGTTAAAATTAGGGTTTTGGGTCAAACATAGGGTTTCGGGTTTGAATTAGGGTTTTGAGTTAAAAATAGGTTTTTGGGTCAGAAATAGGGTTAGAATTAGTGTTTTGGGTTAAAAGTTTGGTTTCGGGGTCAAATTTTGTGTTTAGGGTAAAAATTAGGGTATAGGGTTTGAATTAGGGTTTTGAGTTAAAAATAGGATTTTGGGTTAAAAATAGGGTTAGAATTAGGGTTTTGGGTCTAAATTGGGGCTTTGGGTTAAATTTAGGGTTTAGGGTTAAAATTTGGGTTTTGATTTAAAATTTAGTGTTTTTGGTCAAAATTAGGGTTCTGGGACAAAAATAGGGTTTTAGGTTAGAATTACACTTTTGGGTAAAATTAGGGTTTCCAGTCCAAATTAGGGTTCTGGGTCAAATTTAGGGTCTAAATTAGGGTTTAGGGTTTGAATTAGGTTTTGAGTTTAAAATTGGGTTTTGGGTCAAAAATAGTGTTAGAATTATGGTTTTGGGTTATAATTTGTGTATTGGGTCCAAATTAGGGTTTTAGGTCAAAATTAGAGTTTAGGGTTTGAATTAAGATTTTGAGTTAAAAATAGGGTTTTGGATCAGAATAGGGTTAGAATTAGGGTTTTTGTTTAAAATTAGGGTTCTAGGTCATATTTAGGGTTTATGGTCAAAATTAGGGTTTTGGGTCAAGGTTTGAATTAGAGTTGTGTTAAAAATCGGGTGTTGGGTCCAAATTAGGGTTAAAATTACGGTTTGGGTTTAAAATTTAGGGTTTCGTGTCAAAATTAGGGTTCTTAGTCAAAATTAGGGTTTAGGGTTTGAATTAGGGTTAGAATTAGGCTTTTGGGTCAAAATTAGGGTTCTGGGTCAAATTTAGGGTTTAGGGTCCAAATTAGGGTTTAGGGTTTGAATTAGGTTTTGCCTTTAAAATAGGATTTTGGGTCAAAATAGGGTAAGAATTAGGGTTTTGGGTCAAAACTTGGGTTTTGGGTCAAATTTAGGGTTTAGGGTTTGAATTAATGTTTTGAGTTAAAAATAGGGTTTTGGGTAAAAAAAATAAGGTTAGAATTAGGGTTTTGGGTAAAATTAGGGTCCCGGGTCCAAATTAGGGTTTGGGGTCAAATTTAGGGTTTAGGGTCGAAATTAGGGTTTAGGGTTTGAAATAGGGTTTTGGGTCAAAAGTAGGGTTAGAATTAGGGTTTTAGGTCAAAATTAGGGCTTTGGGTTAAAATTAGGGTTCTATGTCAAAACTAAGGCTTTGGGTAAAATTAGGGTTTTGGGAAAAAATTAGGGTTTTGGTCAAATTTTTGGTTTGGTCAAAATTAGGGTTGAGGGTTTGAATTAGGGTTTTGAGTTAAAAAAGGATTTTGGGTCAAAAATAGGGTTAGAATTAGGGTTTTGGGTCAAAATTAGGGCTTTGGGTTAAAATTAGGTTTTTGGATTAAAATTTGGGTTTTGGGTTAAAATTTAGGGTTTCAGGTCAAAATTACGGTTCTAGGTCAAAATTAGGGTTTAGGGTTAGAATTAGGGTTTTGGGAAAAATAAGGGTTCCTGGTCAAATTTAAGGTTTAGGATCAATATAAGGGATTAGGGTTTTGAAATAGGGTTTTGATTTTAAAATAGGGTTTTGTGTCGAAATAGGGTTAGAATTAGGGTTTTGGGTCCAAATTTGGGTTTTGGGTCAAAATTAGACTTTAGGGTTTGAATTAAGGTTTTGAGTTAAAAATAGGGTTTTGGGTCAAAAATAAGGTTCGATTTAGGTTTTTGCTTAAAATTAGGGTTTCGGGTCAAAATAAAGGTTCTGGGTCAGATTTAGGGTTTGGGGTTTGAAATAGGGTTTTGAGTTTAAAATTGGGTTTTGGGTCAAAATTTGGGTTAGATTAGGGTTTTGCATTAAAATTAGGGTTTTGGGTTAAATTTAGGGTTTTGGGTCAAAATTAGGGCTTTGGGTTAAAATTAGGGTTTTGGGTTAAAATTAGGGATTCGGGTCAAAATTAGGGTTATGGGTCAAATTTAGGGTTTAGGGTTTGAATTAGGGTTATGAGTTAAAGAAATTTTTTTTGGTCAAAATTAGGGTTAGAATTAGGGTTTGGGGTTAAAATTAGGGTTGTGTCAAAACTAAGGCTTAGGGCTAGAATTTTGGTTAGAATTAGTATTTTGGGTCAAAATTAGGGTTCGGGTCAAAATTAGGGTTTAGGGTTTGAAATAGGGTTTTGGGTCAAAAATATGGGTAAAATTAGGCTTTTAGATCAAAATTAGGGCTTTGGGTTAAAATTAGGGTTTTGGGTCAAACATAGGGCTTAGGGTTTGAATTAGGGTTTTCAATTAAAAATAGGTTTTTGGGTCAGAAATAGGTTTAGAATATGGGTTTTGGGTTTAAATTAGAGTTTCACGTCAAATTTTGCGTTTAGGGTCAAAATTAGGGTTTAGGGTTTGAATTAGGGCTTTGTTAAAAATAGGATTTTGCATCAAAAATTGGGTTAGATTTAGGGTTTTGGGTCAAAATTAGGGCTTGGGGTTAACATTAGGGTTTTGGGTCAAAATTAGGGTTTCGTGTCAAAATTGGGGTTTAGTGTTTGAAATAGGGTTTTTAGTTTAAAATTGGGTTTTGGGTCAAAAATGCGGTTAGAATTAGGGTTTTTGGTCAAAATTAGGGCTTTGGGTTAAAAATAGGGTTTTGGGTCAAAATTTGGGTTTTGGGTCCAAATTAGGGTTTAGGGTTTGAATTTGGGTTTTGGGTTTTAGATTAAAACTGGGGTTTCGGATCAAAATTGGGGTTCTGGGTCAAATTTAGGGTTTAGCTTCAAAATTAAGGTTTGAATTGGGGTTTTGTGTTAAAAATAGGGGTTTGGGTCAAAAATAAGGTTAGAATTCGGGTTCTGGGTCACAATTAGGGTTTAAGGTTAGAATTAGACTTTCGGGTTAAATTCGGGTTTCGGGTCACAATTAGGGTTCTGGGTCAAATTTAGGGTCCAAATTAGGGTTTAGTGTTTGAATTAGGTTTCGAGTTTAAAATAGGGTTTTGGGTCAAAAATAGGGTTAGAATTAGGGTTTTGGGTTAAAATTAGGGTTTTGAGTTAAAATTAAAGTTTTGTGAAAAATTAGGGTTTTGGGTCAAATTGAGGGTTTAGGATCAAAATTTGGGTTTAGGGTTTGAATTAGGTTTTCAATTTAAAATAGGGTTTTGGGTCAAAAATAAGGTTAGAATTAGGGTTTGGGGTTAAAATTTGTGTATTGGGTCTAAATTAGGGTTTTAGGTCAAAATTAGAGTTTAGGGTTTGATTTAAGGTTTTGAGTTAAAAATAGGGTTTTGGGTTAAAATAAGGTTAGAATTTGGTTTTGGTTTCAAATTAGGGTTTCAGGTCAAAATTAGGGTTGTGTCAGATTTAGGGTTTAAGGTCAAATTTAGGGTTTAGGGTTTGAAATAGGGTTTTGATTTTAAAATAGGGTTTTGAGTCAAAATTAGGGCTTTGGGTTAAAATTAGGGTTTAGGGTTTGAATTAGGGTTTTGAGTTTAAAATAGGGTTTCGGGTCAAAATTAGGGATTTGGTGTTAAATTAGGGTTTTGGGTCAAGGTTTGAATTAGAGTTGAGTTAAAAATAGTGTTTTGGGTCAAAATTAGGGTTAATATGGTTTTGGGTTAAAATTTAGGGTTTCGGGTCCAAATAAGGGTTTTGTGTCAAAATTAGGGTTTAGGGTTAGAATTAGGCTTTTGGGTAAAATTAGGGTTTCGGGTCAAAATTAGGGTTCTGGGTGAAAAATAGGGTTTAGGATCCAAATTTGGGTTTTGGGTTTGAATTAGGTTTTGAGTTTAAAATAGTGTTTTGGGTCAAAAATATGGTTAGAATTAGGGTTTTGGGTTAAAATTAGGGTTTTGGGAAAAATTAGGGTTCTGGGTAAAATTTATGGTTTAGGTTTAAAATTAGGGTTTAGGGTTTGAATTAGGGTTTTGAGTTTAAAATATGGTTTTGGGTCAAAATAGGGTTAGAATTAGGGTTCTGGGTCAAAACTTGGGTTTTGGGACCAAATGTGGGTTTAGGGTTTGAATTAATGTTTTGAGTTAAAAATAGGGTTTTCGGTCAAAAATAAGGTTAGAATTAGGTTTTTGATTTAAAATTAGGGTTTCGGGTCAAAATAAGGGTTCTGTGTCAGATTTAGGGTTTAGGGTTTGAAATATGGTTTTGAGTTTAAAATAGGGTTTCGGGTCAAAATTAGGGTTCTGGGTCAAAATTAGGGTTTAGGATCCAAATTTGGGTTTAGGGTTTGAATTAGGTTTTCAGTTTAAAATAATGTTTTGGGTCAAAATTATGGGTAGAATTAGGGTTTTGGGTTAAAATTAGGGTTTTGGGAAAAATTAGGGTTCTGGGTAAAATTTATGGTTTAGGTTCAAAATTAGGGTTTAGGATTTGAATTAGGGTTTTGAGTTTAAAATATGGTTTTGGGTCAAAATAGGGTTAGAATTAGGGTTCTGGGTCAAAACTTGGGTTTTGCGTCCAAATTTGGGTTTAGGTTTTGAATTAATGTTTTGAGTTAAAAATAGGGTTTTGGGTCAAAAATAAGGTCAGAATTAGGTTTTTGGTTTAAAATTAGGGTTTCGGGTCAAAATAAGGGTTCTGTGTCAGATTTAGGGTTTAGGGTTTGAAATATGGGTTTGAGTTTAAAATAGGGTTTTGGGTCAAAAATGGGGTTACTATTATGGTTTTGCAATAAAATTAGGGTTACGGGTCAAAATTAGGTTTCGGGGTCAAATTATGGTTTTAGGGTCAAAATTAGGGTTAAGGGTTTGAATTCTGGTTTTGAGTTAAAAATTGGGATATGGGTCAAAATAGGGTTAGAATTAGGGTTTTGGGACAAAATTAGGGTTTAGGGTTTGAATTAAGGTTGAGTTAAAAATAAGATTTTGGGTCAAAAATAGTTAGAATTAGGGTTTTGGTTTAAAATTAGGGTTTCGGGTCAAAATTAACGTTGTGTCAGATTTAGGGTTTAGGATTTGAAATAGGGTTTCGAGTTTAAAATTGGGTTTTGGGTTAAACTTTGGGTTAGATTAGGGTTTTGCATTAAAATTAGGGTTTTGGGTTAAATTTAGGGTTTTGGGTCAAAATTAGGGCATTGGGTTAAAATTAGGGTTTTGGGTTAAAATTAGCGATTCGGGTCAAAATTAGGGTTATGGGTCAAATTTAGGGTTCAGGGTTTGAATTAGGGTTATGAGTTAAAGATATGTTTTTTGGTCAAAATTAGGGTTAGAATTATGGTTTTGGGTTAAAATTAGGGTTCTGTGTCAAAACTAAGGCTTAGGGTTAGAATTTTGGCTAGGATTAGTATTTTGGTTCAAATTAGGGTTTTGGGTCAAAATTAGGGTTCGGGGCTAAATTTAGGGTTTAGTTGTGAAAATTAGGGTTTTGGGTCAAACATAGGGCTTTGGGTTTGAATTAGGGTTTTGAATTAAAAATAGGTTTTTGGGTCAGAAATAGGGTTAGAATTAGGGTTCCGGGTTTAAATTAGGGTTTCGGGTCAAATTTTGAGTTTAGGGTCAAAATTAGGGTTGAGGGTTTGAATTAGGGTTTTTATTGAAAAATAGGATTTTGCGACAAAAATAGGGTTAGATTTAGGGTTTTGGGTCAAAATTATGGCTTTGGGTTAAAATTAGGGTTTTGGGTCAAAAATACGATTAGAATTAGGGTTTTTGGTCAAAATTAGGGCTTTGGGTTAAAATTTGGGTTTTGGGTCTAATTTTGGGTTTTGGGTCCAAATTAGGGTTTAGGGTTTGAATTTGGGTTTTGGGTTTTAGATTAAAACTAGGGTTTCGGATCAAAATTAGGGTTCTGGGTCAAATTTAGGGTTTAGCTTCAAAATTAAGGCTTGAATTGGGGTTTTGTGTTAAAAATAGGGTTTTGTGTCAAAATTAGGGTTAGAATTAGGGTTCTGGGTCACAATTAGGGTTTCGGGTTAGAATTAGACTTTTGGGTTAAATTAGGGTTTCGGGTCACAATTAGGGTTCTTGGTCAAATTTAGGGTCCAAATTAGGGTTTAGGGTTTGAATTAGGTTTTAAGTTTAAAATAGGGTTTTGGGTCAAAAATAGGGTTAGAATTAGGGTTTTGGGTTAAAATTAGGGTTGAGTTGATATTAAAGTTTTGGGAAAAATTAGGGTTTTGGGTCAAATTTTGGGTTTAGGATCAAAATTAGGGTTTAGGGTTTGAATTAGGGTTTTCAGTTTAAAATAGGGTTTTGGGTCAAAAATAAGGTTAGAATTAGGGTTTGGGTTAAAATTTGTGTATTGGGTCCAAATTAGGATTTTAGGTCAAAATTTGATTTAGGGTTTGAATTAAGGTATTGAGTTAAAAATAGCGTTTTGGGTCAAAATAGGGTGATAATTAGGGTTTTGGTTTCAAATTAGGGTTTCAGGTCAAAATTAGGGTTCTGTGTCAGATTTAGGGTTTAGGGTCAAATTTAGGGTTTAGGGTTTGAAATACGGTTTTGATTTTAAAATAGGGTTTTGGGTCAAAATTAGGGCTTTGGGTTAAAATTAGGGTTTAGGGTTTGAATTAGTGTTTTGAGTTTAAAATAGGGTTTTGGGTCAAAATTAGGGATTTGGTGTTAAATTAGGGTTTTGGGTCAAGGTTTGAATTAGAGTTGAGTTAAAAATAGTGTTTTGGGTAAAAATTAGGGTTATAATTATGGTTTTGGTTCAAAATTTAGGGTTTCGGGTCAAAATTAGGGTTTTGTGTCAAAATTTAGGGTGTAGGGTTTGAATTAGGGTTTTGGTTAAAATTAGGGTTTCGGGTCAAAATTAGGGTTCCGGGTCGAATTTAGGGTTTAGGTTCCAAATTTGGGTTTAGGGTTTGAATTACGTTTTGAGTTTAAAATAGGGTTTTGGGTCAAAAATATGGTTAAAATTAGGGTTTTGGGAAATATTAGGGTTCTGGGTAAAATTTATGGTTTAGGTTCAAAATTAGGGTTTAGGGTTTGACTTAGGGTTTTGACTGTAAAATATGGTTTTGTGTCAAAATATGGTTAGAATTAGGGTTTTGGGTCCAAATTTGGGTTTTGGTTCAAAATTAGGGTTTAGGGTTTGAATTAATGTTTGAGTTAAAAATAGGGTTTTGGGTCAAAAATAAGGTTAGAATTAGGGTTTTGGGTTAAAACTTAGGGTTTCGAGTCAAAATTAGGTTTTTGTGTCAAATTTTGGGTTTAGGATTTGAAATAGGGTTTTGAGTTTAAAATAGGGTTTACGGTAAAAAATAGGGTTAGTATTAGGGTTTTGGGTCAAAATTAGGGCTCTGGGTTAAAATTAGGGTTTTGGGTCAAAATTAGGGTTTTTGGTACAAATTAGGGTTTAGGGTTTGAATTAGGGTTTTGAGTTAAAAATAGGGTTTCGGGTCAAAAATAGGGTTAGAATTTGGGTTCGAAATAGGGTTTCGGGTCAATATTAGGGTTTAGGGTTTGAAATAGGGTTTTCGGTCAAAATTAGGGCTTTGGGTTAAATTTTGGGTTTTGGGTTAAAATTAGGGTTTTGGTTTAAAATTAGGTTTTTGGGTTAAAAATAGGTTTTTGACTCAGAAATAGGGTTCGAATTATGGTTTCGGGTTTAAATTAGGGTTTCGAGTCAAATTTTGGGTTTAGGGTCAAATTTTGGGTTTATGGTCAAATTTTGGGTATAGGGTTTGAATTAGGGTGTTGAGTTGAAAATAGGATTTTGGGTCAAAAATAGTGTTAGAATTAGGGTTTTGGGTCAAAATTCGGGTCTTGGGTTAAAAATTGGGTTTTGGGTCAAAATTGGGGATTTGGTGTTAAATTAGGGTTGAGGGTTTGAATTAGGTTTTGAGTTTAAAATTGGGTTTTGGGTCAAAAATAGGGTTAGAATTGGGGTTTTCAGTTAAAATTAGGGTTTTGGGAAAAATTAGAGTTTTGGGCCAAATTTAGTGATTAGGATCAAAATTAGAGTTTAGGGTTTGAAATAGGGTTGAGTTTAAAATATGGTTTTCGATCAAAAATAGGGTTAGAATTAGGGTTTTTGGTCAAAATTAAGGTTCTGGGTTAAAATTAGGGTTTTGTGTCAAATTTTGCTTTTTGGTACAAATTAGGGTTTAGGGTTTGAATTAGGGTTTAGAATTTTTGGGTAAAATAGGGTTCGGGGTCCAATTTAGGGTTTAAAATAGGGTTTTGAGTTTGAAATACGGTTTAGGGTTTAGGGTCAAAAATAGGGGTAGAATTAGGGTTTTAGGTCAAAATTAGGGCTTTGGGTTAAAATTAGGGTTCTGGGTCAAAATTAGGGTTTAGGGTTTGAATTAGGTTTTGAGATTAAAGTAGGGTTTTAGGTCAAAAATAGGGTTAGAATTAGGGTTTTGGGTTAAAATTAGTGTTTTGGGAATAATTAGGGTTCTGGGTCAAATTTAAGGTTTAGGATCAAAATTAGGGTTTAGGGTTTGAATTAGGGTTTTGAGTTTAAAATAGGGTTTTAGGTCAAAATAGGGTTAAAATTTGGGTTTAGGGTCAAACATAGGGTTAAAATTTGGGTTTAGATTAGGGTTTTGAGTTTAAAATAGGGTTTTGGTTCAAAATAGGGTTAGAAGTAGGGTTTTGAGTCAAAACTTGGGTTTTGGGCCCAAATTTGGGTTTTGGGTCAAAATTAGGGTTTAGAATTAGGGTTTCATGGTTAAAATTAGGGCTTCGAGTCAAAATTAGGTTTTTGGCTCAAATTTTGTGTTTTTGGTCAACGTTAAGGTTTAGGGTTTGAAATAGGGTTTTGGGTCAAAAATAGGGTTAGTATTAGGGTTTTGGTTCAAAATTAGGGCTCTGGGTTAAAATTACGGTTTTGGGTCAAAATTAGGGGTTTTGGTACAAATTAGTGTTTAAGGTTTGAATTAGGGTTTTGAGTTAAAGATATGTTTTTGGGTAAAAAATAAGGATAGAATTAGGATTTTGGGTTAAAATTAGGGTTCTGTGTCAAAATTAGGGCTTTGGGTTAGAATTAGGATTTTGGGTAAAATTAGGGTTTCCGGTCAAAATTAGGGTACGGGGTCAAATTTAGGGTTTAGGGTCAAAATTAGGGTTTAGGGTTTGAAATAGTGTTTTGAGTTTAAAATAGGGTTTTGGGACAAAAATAGGGTTAGAATTAGGGTTTTGGGTCAAAATTAGGGCTTTGGGTTAAAATTTGGGTTTGGGATCAAAATTTGGGTTTTGGATCCAAATTAGGGGTATGGGTCAAAATTAGGGTTTAGGGTTTGAATTATGGTTATGAGCTAAAGATATGTTTTGTGTCAAAAATAATGTTAGAGTTAGTGTTTTCGATTAAAATTAGGGTTGTGTCAAAAGTAGGGCTTTGGGTTAGAATTAGGATTTTGGATAAAATTAGGGTTTTGGGTCAAAATTAGGGTTCGGGGTCAAATTTAGGGTTAGGGTCAAAATTAGGGTTTAGGGTTTAAAATTGGGGTTTGAGTTTAAAATAGGGCTTTGGGTAAAAAATAGGGGTAGAATTAGGCTTTTAGGTCAAAATTAGGGCTTTGGGTTAAAATTAGGGTTTAGGGTCAAACATAGGGTTTTGGGTTTGAATTAGGGTTTTGTGTTAAAAATGGGTTTTTGGGTCAGAAATAGGGTTCGAATTAGGGTTTCGAGTTTAATTTTGGGTTTCGAGTCAAATTTTGGGTTTAGGGTCAAACTTTGGGTATAGGGTTTGAATTAGGGTGTTGAGTTAAAAATAAGATTTTGGGTCAAAAATAGGGTTAGAACTAGGGGTTTGGGTCAAAATTAGGGCTTTGGGTTAAAAATAGGATTTTGGGTCAAAATTTGGGATTTGGTGTTAAATTAGGGTTTAGGGTTTGAATTAGGTTTTGCGTTTAAAATAGGGTTTTGGGTCAAAAATAAGGTTAGAATTAGGGTTTTGAGTTAAAATTAGGGTTTTGGGAAAAATTAGGGTTTTGGATCAAAATTAGGGTAAGGGTTTGAAATAGGGTTGAGTTTAAAATAGGGTTTTCGATCAAAAATAGGTTAGTATTAGGGTTTTGGGTCAAAATTAGGGCTCTGGGTTAAAATTAGGGTTTTGTGTCAAAATTAGCTTTTTGGGACAAACACGGGGTTTTGGGTTTGAATTAGGGTTTTGAGTTAAAAATATGTTTTTGGGTCAAAAATTGGGTTCGAATTAGGGTTTCGAGTTTAATTTTGGGTTTCGAGTCAAATTTTGGGTTTAGGGTCAAATTTACGGTATCGGGTTTGAATTAGGGTGTTGAGTTAAAAATAGGATTTTGGGTCAAAAATAGGGTTAGAATTAGGGGTTTGGGTCAAAATTAGGGCTTTGGGTTAAAAATAGGGTTTTGGGTCAAAATTTGGGATTTGGTGTTAAATTAGGGTTTAGGGTTTGAATTAGGTTTTGAGTTTAAAATAGGGTTTTGGGTCAAAAATAGGGTTAGAATTAGGGTTTTGAGTTAAAATTAGGGTTTTGGGAAAAATTAGAGTTTTGGGCCAAATTTAGTGATTAGGATCAAAACTAGAGTTTAGGGTTTGAAATAGGGTTAAGTTTGAAATATGGTTTTCGATCAAAAATAGGGTTAGAATTAGGGTTTTGGGTCAAAAATAAGGTTCTGGGTTAAAATTAGGGTTTTGTGTCAAAATTTGCTTTTTGGTACAAATTAGGGTTTAGGGTTTGAATTAGGGTTTAGGATTTTTGGGTAAAATAGGGTTCGGGGTCCAATTTAGGGTTTAGGATCAAAATTAGGGTTTAGGGTTTAAAATAGGGTTTTGAGTTTAAAATACGGTTTAGGGTTTAGGGTCAAAAATAGGGGTAGAATTAGGGTTTTAGGTCAAAATTAGGGCTTTGGGTTAAAATTAGGGTTCTGGGTCAAAATTAGGGTTTAGGGTTTGAATTAGGTTTTGAGATTAAAGTAGGGTTTTAGGTCAAAAATAGGGTTAGAATTAGGGTTTTGGGTTAAAATTAGGGTTTTGGGAAAAATTAGGGTTATGGGTCAAATTTAAGGTTTAGGATCAAAATTAGGGTTTAGGGTTTGAATTAGGGTTTTGAGTTTAAAATAGGGTTTTGGGTCAAAATAGGGTTAAAATTTGGGTTTAGGGTCAAACATAGGGTTTAGGGTTTGAATTAGGGTTTTGAGTTTAAAATAGGGTTTTGGTTCAAAATAGGGTTAGAATTAGGGTTTTGAGTCAAAACTTGGGTTTTGGGCCCAAATTTGGGTTTTGGGTCTAAATTAGGGTTTAGAATTAGGGTTTCATGGTTAAAATTAGGGCTTCGAGTCAAAATTAGGTTTTTGGCTCAAATTTTGTGTTTTTGGTCAACGTTAAGGTTTAGGGTTTGAAATAGGGTTTTGATTTAAAATAGGGTTTTGGGTCAAAAATAGGGTTAGTATTAGGGTTTTGGGTCAAAATTAGGGCTCTGGGTTAAAATTACGGTTTTGGGTCAAAATTAGGGGCTTTGGTACAAATTAGTGTTTAAGGTTAGAATTAGGGTTTTGAGTTAAAATTAGGGTTTTGGGAAAAATTAGGGTTTTGGTCAAATTTAGGGTTTTGGATCAAAATTAGGGTAAGGGTTTGAAATAGGGTTGAGTTTAAAATAGGGTTTTCGATCAAAAATAGGGTTAGTATTAGGGTTTTGGGTCAAAATTAGGGCTCTGGGTTAAAATTAGGGTTTTGTGTCAAAATTAGCTTTTTGGGACAAACATAGGGTTTTGGGTTTGAATTAGGGTTTTGAGTTAAAAATATGTTTTTGGGTCAGAAATAGGGTTCGAATTAGGGTTTCGAGTTTAATTTTGGGTTTCGAGTCAAATTTTGGGTTTAGGGTCAAACTTAGGGTATAGGGTTTGAATTAGGGTGTCGAGTTAAAAATAGGATTTTGGGTCAAAAATAGGGTTAGAATTAGGGGTTTGGGTCAAAATTAGGGCTTTGGGTTAAAAATAGGGTTTTGGGTCAAAATTTGGGATTTGGTGTTAAATTAGGGTTTAGGGTTTGAATTAGGTTTTGAGTTTAAAATAGGGTTTTGGGTCAAAAATAGGGTTAGAATTAGGGTTTTGAGTTAAAATTAGGGTTTTGGGAAAAATTAAGGTTTTGGGACAAATTTAGTGATTTGGATCAAAATTAGAGTTTAGGGTTTGAAATAGGGTTGAGTTTAAAATAGGGTTTTCGATCAAAAATAGGGTTAGTATTAGGGTTTTGGGTCAAAATTAGGGCTCTGGGTTAAAATTAGGGTTTTATGTCAAAATTAGCTTTTTGGTACAAATTAGGGTTTAGGGTTTGAATTAGGGTTTGGAGTTAAAAATTTGTTTTTGGGTCAAAATAGGGTTAGAATTAAGGTTCTGGGTCAAAATTAGGGCTTAGGGTTAGAATTAGGGTTTTGGATCAAAATTAGGGTTCGGGGTCAGATTTAGGGTTTAGGGTTAAAATTAGGGTTTAGGGTTTGAAATTGGGTTTTGGGTCAAAAATAGGGTTAGGATTAGGGTTTTGAATTAAAATTAGGGTTGTGTCAAAACTAGGGCTCAGGGTTAGAATTTGGGTTAGAATTAGGATTTTGGCTAAAATTACGGTTTTGGGTCAAAATTAGGGTTCGGGGTCAAATTTAGGGTTATGTTCAAAATTAGGGTTTAGGGTTTAAAATTGTGTTTTGAGTTTAAAATAGGGTTTTGGGTCAAAAAAGGGGTAGAATTAGGCTTTTAGGTCAAAATTTAGGGTTAAAATTAGGGATTAAAATTAGGGTTTAGGGTCAAACATAGGGATTTGGGTTTGAATTAGGGTTTTGAGTTAAAAATATGTTTTTGGTTCATAAATAGGGTTCGAATTAGGGTTTCGGTTTTAAATTAGGGTTTCGAGTCAAATTTTGGGTTTAGGGTCAAATTTTGGGTTTGGGGTCAAATTTAGGGTATAGGGTTTGATTTAGGGTGTTGTGTTAAAAATAGGATTTTGGGTCAAAAATAGGGTTAGAATTAGGGTTTTGAATTAAAATTAGGGTTTTGGGAAAATTTAGGGTTTTGGGTCAAAATTTGGAATTTGGTGTTAAATTAGGTTTTAGGGTTTGAATTAGGTTTTGAGTTTAAAATAGGGTTTTGTGTCAAAAATAGGGTTAGAATTAGGGTTTTGAATTAAAATTAGGGTTTTGGGAAAATTTAGGGTTTTGGGTCAAATTTAGGGTTTAGGATCAAAATTACGTTTTAGGGTTTGAAATATGGTTGAGTTTAAAATAGGGTTTTCGATCAAAAATAGGGTTAGTATTAGGGTTTCGGGTCAAAATTAGGGCTCTGGGTTAAAATTAGGGTTTTGTGTCAAAATTAGCTTTTTGGGACAAACACGGGGTTTTGGGTTTGAATTAGGGTTTTGAGTTAAAAATATGTTTTTGGGTCAAAAATAGGGTTCGAATTATGGTTTCGAGTCAAATTTTGGGTTTCGAGTCAAATTTTGGGTTTAGGGTCAAATTTAGGGTATAGGGTATGAATTAGGGTGTTGAGTTAAAAATATGATTTTGGGTGAAAAATAGGGCTAGAATTAGGGTTTTGGGTCAAAATTAGGACTTTGGGTTAAAAATAGGGTTTTGGGTCAAAATTTGGGATTTGGTGTTAAATTAGGGTTTAGGGTTTGAATTAGGTTTTGCGTTTAAAATAGGGTTTTGGGTCAAAAATAGGGTTAGAATTAGGGTTTTGAGTTAAAATTAGGGTTTTGGGAAAAACTAGGGTTTTGGGTCAAATTTAGGGTTTAGGATCAAAATTAGGGTTTGGGGTTTCAAATAGGGTTGAGTTTAAAATAGGGTTTTCGATCAAAAATAGGGTTAGTATTAGGGTTTTGGGTCAAAATTAGGGCTCTGGGTTAAAATTAGTGTTTTGGGTCAAAATTAGCTTCTTGGTACAAATTAGGGCTTAGGGTTCGAATTAGGTTTTTCAGTTAAAAATATGTTTTTGGGTCAAAAATAGGGTTAGAATTAGGGTTCTGTTTCAAAATTTGGGCTTAGGGTTAGAATTTGGGTTAGAATTAGGGTTTTGGGAAAAATTAGGGTTTTGGGGTCATATTTTGGGTTTACGGTCAAAATTAGGGTTTAGTGTTTGAAATAGGGTTTTGGGTCAAAAATAGGGTTAGAATTAGGGTTTTGGATTAAAATTAGGTTTGTGTCAAAAATTAGGGTTATGTCAAAACTTTGGCCTAGTGTTAGAATTAGGATTTTGGGTAAAATTAGGGTTTTGGGTCAAAATTAGGGTTCGGGATCAAATTTAGGGTTTAGGGTCAAAATTAGGGTTTAGGGTTTAAAATTGGTGTTTGAGTTTAAAATAGGGCTTTGGGTAAAAAATAGGGGTAGAATTAGGCTTTTAGGTTAAAATTAGGGCTTTGGGTTAAAATTAGGGTTTAGGGTCAAACATAGGGTTTTGGGTTTGAATTAGGGTTTTCTGTTAAAAATGGATTTTTGGGTCAGAAATAGGGTTCGAATTAGGGTATCGAGTTAATTTTGGGTTTCGAGTCAAATTTTGGGTTTAGGGTCAAACTTAGGGTATAGGGTTTGAATTAGGGTGTTGAGTTAAAAATAAGACTTTGGGTCAAAAATAGGGTTAGAATTAGGGGTTTGGGTCAAAATTAGGGCTTTTGGTTAAAAATAGGGTTTTGGGTCAAAATTTGGGATTTGGTGTTAAATTAGGGTTTAGGGTTTGAATTAGGTTTTGCGTTTAAAATAGGGTTTGGGGTCAAAAATAAGGTTAGAATTAGGGTTTCGAGTTAAAATTAGGGTTTTGGGAAAAATTAGGGTTTTGGTCAAATTTAGGGTTTTGGATCAAAATTAGGGTAAGGGTTTGAAATAGGGTTGAGTTTAAAATAGGGTTTTCGATCAAAAATAGGGTTAGTATTAGGGTTTTGGGTCAAAATTAGGGCTCTGGGTTAAAATTAGGGTTTTGTGTCAAAATTAGCTTTTTGGTACAAATTAGGGTTTAGGGTTTGAATTAGGGTTTGGAGTTAAAAATATGTTTTTGGATCAAAAATAGGGTTAGAATTAAGGTTCTGGGTCAAAATTAGGGCTTAGGGTTAGAATTAGGGTTTTGGATCAAAATTAGGGTTCGGGGTCGGATTTAGGGTTTAGGGTTAAAATTAGGGTTTAGGGTTTGAAATTGGGTTTTGGGTCAAAAATAGGGTTAGGATTAGGGTTTTGGATTAAAATTAGGGTTGTGTCAAAACTAGGGCTTAGGGTTAGAATTTTGGGTTAGAATTAGGATTTTGGCTAAAATTAGTTTGGGTCAATTAGGTTTTGGTCAAATTTAGGGTTATGTTCAAAATTAGGGTTTAGGGTTTAAAATTGTGTTTTGAGTTTAAAATAGGGTTTTGGGTCAAAAAAGGGGTAGAATTAGGCTTTTAGGTCAAAATTAGGGTTTAGGGTTAAAATTAGGGTTTAGGGTCAAACATAGGGATTTGGGTTTGAATTAGGGTTTTGAGTTAAAAATATGTTTTTGGTTCAGATATAGGGTTCGAATTAGGGTTTCGGTTTTAAATTAGGGTTTCGAGTCAAATTTTGGGTTTAGGGTCAAATTTTGGGTTTGGGGTCAAATTTTGGGTATAGGGTTTGATTTAGGGTGTTGTGTTAAAAATAGGATTTTGGGTCAAAAATAGGGTTAGAATTAGGGTTTTAGGCCAAAATTAGGGCTTTGGGATAAAAATAGGGTTTTGGGTCAAAATTTGGAATTTGGTGTTAAATTAGGTTTTAGGGTTTGAATTAGGTTTTGAGTTTAAAATAGGGTTTTGTGTCAAAAATAGAATTATGGTTTTGAAATAAAATTAGGGTTTTGGGAAAAATTAGGGTTTTGGGTCAAATTTAGGGTTTAGGATCAAAATTACGGTTTAGGGTTTGAAATAGGGTTGAGTTTAAAATAGGGTTTTCGATCAAAAATAGGGTTAGTATTAGGGTTTTGGGTCAAAATTAGGGCTCTGGGTTAAAATTAGGGTTTTGTGTCAAAATTAGCTTTTTGGTACAAATTAGGGTTTAGGGTTTGAATTAAGGTTTTGAGTTAAAAATATGCTTTTGGGTCAAAAATAGGGTTCGAATTATGGTTTCGAGTCAAATTTTGGTTTTCGAGTCAAATTTTGGGTTTAGGGTCAAATTTAGGGTATAGGGTTTGAATTAGGGTCTTGAGTTAAAAATTTGATTTTGGGTCAAAAATAGGGTTAGAATTAGGGGTTTGGGACAAAATTAGGGCTTTGGGTTAAAAATAGGGTTTTGGGTCAAAATTTGGGATTTGGTGTTAAATTAGGGTTTAGGGTTTGAAATAGGTTTTGCGTTTAAAATAGGGTTTTGGGTCAAAATAGGGTTAGAATTAGGGTTTTGAATTAAAATTAGGGTTTTGGGAAAAATAGGGTTTGGAGGTCAAATTTAGGGTTTAGGATCAAAATTAGGGTTTAGGGTTTCAAATAGGGTTGACTTTAAAATAGGGTTTTCGATCAAAAATAGGGTTAAGTATTAGGGTTTTAGGTCAAAATTAGGGCCTGGGTTAAAATTAGGTTTTGGGTCAAAATTAGGTTTTTGGTACAAATTAGGGTTTAGGGGTTTGAATTAGGTTTTGAGTTAAAAATATGTTTTTGGTCAAAAATAGGGTTAGAATTAGGGTTTAGGGTCAAAATTAGGGTTAGGGTTAGAATTAGGGTTTTAGGAAAAATTAGGGTTTTGGGTCTTATTTTGTGTTTATGGTCTAAATTAGGGTTTAGGGTTTGAAATAGGGTTTTAGGTCAAAAATAGGGTTTGAATTAGGGTTTTGGATTAAAATTAGGTTTGTGTCAAAAATTAGGGTTGTGTCAAAACTTTGGCTTAGGGTTAGAATTAGGGTTTCGGGTTAAAATTAGGGTTTCGGGTCAAAATTAGGGTTTTGGATCAAATTTAGGGTATAGGGTCAAAATTAGGGTTTAGGGTTTAAAATTGGTGTTTGAGTTTAAAATAGGGTTTTGGGTAAAAATAGGGGTAGAATTAGGCTTTTAGGTTAAAATTAGGGCTTTGGGTTAAAATTAGGGTTTAGGGTCAAACATAGGGTTTTGGGTTTGAATTAGGGTTTTGTGTTAAAAATGGATTTTTGGTCAAAAATAGGGTTAATTAGGGTTTAGTTAATTTTGGGTTTGAGTCAAATTTTGGGTTTAGGGTCAAACTTAGGGTATAGGGTTTGAATTAGGGTGTTGAGTTAAAAATAAGGGTTTTGGGTCAAAAATAGGGTTAGAATTAGGGATTTGTGTCAAAATTAGTGATTTGGGTTACAAAAAGGGTTTTGGGTCAAAATTTGGGATTTGGTGTTAAATTAGGGTTTAGGGTTTGAATTAGGGTTTTGCGTTTAAAATAGGGTTTTGGGTCAAAAATAAGGTTAGAATTAGGGTTTGAGTTAAAATTAGGGTTTTGGGAAAAATTAGGGTTTTGGTCAAATTTAGGGTTTTGGATCAAAATTAGGGTGGTTTGAAATAGGGTTGAGTTTAAAATAGGGTTTTCGATCAAAAATAGGGTTAGTATTAGGGTTTTGGGTCAAAATTAGGGTTTATGGTTAAAATTAGGGTTTTGGGTCAAAATTAGCTTTTGGTACAAATTAGGGTTTAGGGTTTGAATTAGGGTTTGGAGTTAAAAATATGTTTTTGGATCAAAAATAGGGTTAGAATTAAGGTTTGGGTCAAAATTTGGGCTTAGGGTTAGAATTAGGGTTTTGGATCAAAATTAGGGTTTTGGGTTGGATTTAGGGTTTAGGGTTAAAATTAGGGTTTAGGGTTTGAAATTGGGTTTTGGGTCAAAAATAGGGATAGGATTAGGGTTTTGGATTAAAATTAGGGTTGTGTCAAAACTAGGGCTTAGGGTTAGAATTTGGGTTAGAATTAGGATTTTGACTAAAATTACGGTTTTGGGTCAAAATTAGGGTTGGAGTCAAATTTAGGGTTATGTTCAAAATTAGGGTTTAGGGTTTAAAATTGTGTTTTGAGTTTAAAATAGGGTTTTGGGTCAAAAAAAGGGGTAGAATTAGGCTTTTAGGTCAAAATTAGGGCTGTGGGTTAAAATTAGGGTTTAGGGTCAAACATAGGGATTTGGGTTTGAATTAGGGTTTGAGTTTAAAATAGTGTTTTGGGTCAAAAATATGGTTAGAATTAGGGTTTTGGGTTAAAATTAGGGTTTCGAGTCAAATTTTGGGTTTAGGGTCAAATTTTGGGTTTAGGGTCAAATTTAGGGTATAGGGTTTGAATTAGGGTGTTGAGTTAAAAATAGGATTTTGGGTCAAAAATAGGGTTAGAATTAGGGTTTTAGGCCAAAATTCGGGCTTTGGGATAAAAATAGGGTTTTGGGTCAAAATTTGGAATTTGGTGTTAAATTAGGTTTTAGGGTTTGAATTAGGTTTTGAGTTTAAAATAGGGTTTTGTGTCAAAAATAGGGTTAGAATTATGGTTTTGAAATAAAATTAGGGTTTTGGGAAAAATTAGGGTTTTGGGTCAAATTTAGGGTTTAGGATCAAAATTACGGTTTAGGGTTTGAAATAGGGTTGAGTTTAAAATAGGGTTTTCGATCAAAAATAGGGTTAGTATTAGGGTTTTGGGTCAAAATTAGGGCTCTGGGTTAAAATTAGGGTTTTGTGTCAAAATTAGCTTTTTGGTACAAATTAGGGTTTAGGGTTTGAATTAGGGTTTTGAGTTAAAAATATGCTTTTGGGTCAAAAATAGGGGGGTTTGAATTATGGTTTCGAGTCAAATTTTGGGGGGTTTTAGGTCAAAATTTTGGGTTTTAGGGTCAAATTTAGGGTATAGGGTTTGAATTAGGGTCTTGAGTTAAAAATTTGATTTTGGGTCAAAAATAGGGTTAGAATTAGGGGTTTGGGACATAATTAGGGCTTTGGGTTAAAAATAGGGTTTTGGGTCAAAATTTGGGATTTGGTGTTAAATTAGGGTTTAGGGTTTGAAATAGGTTTTGCGTTTAAAATAGGGTTTTGGGTCAAAATAGGGTTAGAATTAGGGTTTTGAATTAAAATTAGGGTTTTGGGAAAAATAGGGTTTTGGGTCAAATTTAGGGTTTAGGATCAAAATTAGGGTTTAGGGTTTCAAATAGGGTTGAGTTTAAAATAGGGTTTTCGATCAAAAATAGGGTTAGTATTAGGGTTTTAGGTCAAAATTAGGGCTCTGGGTTAAAATTAGGGCTTTGGGCCAAAATTAGCTTTTTGGTACAAATTAGGGCTTAGGGTTCGAATTAGGTTTTTGATTTAAAAATTTGGTTTTGGGTCAAAAATAGGGTTAGAATTAGGGTTTTGGGTCAAAATTTGGGCTTAGGGTCAAAATCAGGGTAAGAATTAGGGTTTTGGGTCAAAATTTGGGTTTAGGGTCAAAATTAGGGTTTAGGGTTTGAAATAGGGTTTTGGGTCAAAAATAGGGTTAGAATTAGGGTTTTGGATTAAAATTAGGTTTGTGTCAAAAATTAGGGTTATGTCAAAACTTTGGCCTAGTGTTAGAATTAGGATTTTGGGTAAAATTAGGGTTTTGGGACAAAATTAGGGTTCGGGATCAAATTTAGGGTTTAGGGTCAAAATTAGGGTTTAGGGTTTAAAATTGGTGTTTGAGTTTAAAATAGGGCTTTGGGTAAAAAATAGGGGTAGAATTAGGCTTTTAGGTTAAAATTAGGGCTTTGGGTTAAAATTAGGGTTTAGGGTCAAACATAGGGTTTTGGGTTTGAATTAGGGTTTTCTGTTAAAAATGGATTTTTGGGTCAGAAATAGGGTTAATTGAGGTAAAGTTAATTTTGGGTTTCGAGTCAAATTTTGGGTTTAGGGTCAAACTTAGGGTATAGGGTTTGAATTAGGGTGTTGAGTTAAAAATAAGACTTTGGGTCAAAAATAGGGTTAGAATTAGGGGTTTGGGTCAAAATTAGGGCTTTTGGTTAAAAATAGGGTTTTGGGTCAAAATTTGGGATTTGGTGTTAAATTAGGGTTTAGGGTTTGAATTAGGTTTTGCGTTTAAAATAGGGTTTGGGGTCAAAAATAAGGTTAGAATTAGGGTTTCGAGTTAAAATTAGGGTTTTGGGAAAAATTAGGGTTTTGGTCAAATTTAGGGTTTTGGATCAAAATTAGGGTAAGGGTTTGAAATAGGGTTGAGTTTAAAATAGGGTTTTCGATCAAAAATAGGATTAGTATTAGGGTTTTGGGTCAAAATTAGGGCTCTGGGTTAAAATTAGGGTTTTGTGTCAAAATTAGCTTTTTGGTACAAATTAGGGTTTAGGGTTTGAATTAGGGTTTGGAGTTAAAAATATGTTTTTGGATCAAAAATAGGGTTAGAATTTTGGTTCTGGGTCAAAATTAGGGCTTAGGGTTAGAATTAGGGTTTTGGCTCAAAATTAGCGGTTGGGGTGTTAATTAGGGTTTAGGGTAAAAATTAGGCTTTCGGGCTTGAAATTGGGTTTTGGGTCAAAAATAGGGTTAGGATTAGGGTTTTGGATTAAAATTAAGGTTGTGTCAAAACTAGGGCTTAGGGTTAGAATTTGGGTTAGAATTAGGATTTTGGCTAAAATTACGGTTTTGGGTCAAAATTAGGTAAATTAGGGTGGAGTCAAATTTAGGTTATGTTCAAAATTAGGGTTTAGGGTTTAAAATTGTGTTTTGAGTTTAAAATAGGGTTTTGGGTCAAAAAAAGGGGTAGAATTAGGCTTTTAGGTCAAAATTAGGGCTGGGGTTAAAATTAGGGTTTAGGGTCAAACATTAGGATTTGGGTTTGAATTAGGGTTTTGAGTTAAAAATATGTTTTTGGTTCAGAAATAGGGTTCGAATTAGGGTTTCGGTTTTAAATTAGGGTTTAGAGTCAAATTTTGGGTTTAGGGTCAAATTTTGTGTTTGGGGTCAAATTTAAGGTATTGGGTTTGATTTAGGGTGTTGTGTTAAAAATAGGATTTTGGGTCAAAAATAGGGTTAGAATTAGGGTTTTAGGCCAAAATTCGGGCTTTGGGATAAAAATAGGGTTTTGGGTCAAAATTTGGAATTTGGTGTTAAATTAGGTTTTAGGGTTTGAATTAGGTTTTGAGTTTAAAATAGGGTTTTGTGTCAAAAATAGGGTTAGAATTATGGTTTTGAAATAAAATTAGGGTTTTGGGAAAAATTAGGGTTTTGGGTCAAATTTAGGGTTTAGGATCAAAATTACGGTTTAGGGTTTGAAATTGGGTTGAGTTTAAAATAGGGTTTTCGATCAAAAATAGGGTTAGTATTAGGGTTTTGGGTCAAAATTAGGGCTCTGGGTTAAAATTAGGTTTTGTGTCAAAATTTAGCTTTTGGTACAAATTAGGGTTTAGGTTTGAATTAGGGTTTTGAGTTAAAAATATGCTTTTGGGTCAAAAATAGGGTTGAATTATGGTTTTGAGTCAAATTTTGGGTTTCGGTCAAATTTTGGGTTTAGGGTCAAATTTAGGTATAGGGTTTGAATTAGGGTCTTGAGTTAAAAATTTGATTTTGGGTCAAAAATAGGGTTAGAATTAGGGTTTGGGACATAATTAGGGCTTTGGGTTAAAAATAGGGTTTTGGGTCAAAATTTGGGATTTGGTGTTAAATTAGGGTATAGGGTTTGATTTAGGGTGTTGTGTTAAAAATAGGATTTTGGGTCAAAAATAGGGTTAGAATTAGGGTTTTGAATTAAAATTAGGGTTTTGGGAAAATTTAGGGTTTTGGGTCAAATTTAGGGTTTAGGATCAAAATTAGGGTTTAGGGTTTGAAATAGGGGGTTGAGTTTAAAATAGGTTTTCGATCAAAAATAGGGTTAGTATTAGGGTTTTAGGTCAAAAATTAGGGCTTAGGGTTAGAATTAGGGTTTTAGTTCAAAATTAGCTTTTTGGTACAAATTAGGGTTTAGGGTTTGAATTAGGTTTTGAGTTAAAAATATGTTTTTTGGGTCAAAATTAGGGTTAGAATTATGGTTTGGGTTAAAATTAGGGCTTAGGGTTAAAATTAGGGTTTTGGGGAAAATTAGGGTTTTTTGGGGTTCGATTTTGGGTTTGAGTCAAAATTAGGGTTTAGGGTTTGAAATAGGGTTTTGGGTCAAAATAGGGTTAGAATTAGGGTTTTGGATTAAAATTAGGTTTGTGTAAAAATTAGGGTTATGTCAAAACTTTGGTTTAGTGTTAGAATTAGGATTTTGGGTAAAATTAGGGTTTTGGGACAAAATTAGGGTTCGGATCAAATTTAGGGTTTAGGGTCAAAATTAGGGGTTTAGGGTTTAAAATTGGTGTTTGAGTTTAAAATAGGGCTTTGGGTAAAAAATAGGGTTAGAATTAGGCTTTTAGGTTAAAATTAGGGCTTTGGGGTTAAAATTAGGGTTTAGGGTCAAACATAGGGTTTTGGGTTTGAATTAGGGTTTTCAGTTAAAAATGGATTTTGGTTTAAATAGGGTTGAATTAGGGTATCGAGTTAATTTTGGGTTTTAGTCAAATTTTGGGTTTAGGGTCAAACTTAGGGTATAGGGTTTGAATTAGGGTGTTGAGTTAAAAATAAGACTTTGGGTCAAAAATAGGGTTAGAATTAGGGGTTTGGGTCAAAATTAGGGCTTTGGTTAAAAATAGGGTTTTGGGTCAAAATTTGGGATTTGATGATAAATTAGGGTTTAGGGGTTTGAATTAGGTTTTGCGTTTAAAATAGGGTTTGGGGTCAAAAATAAGGTTAGAATTAGGGTTTGAGTTAAAATTAGGGTTTTGGGAAAAATTAGGGTTTTGGTCAAATTTAGGGTTTTGGATCAAAATTAGGGTTTAGGGTTTGAAATAGGGTTGAGTTTAAAATAGGGTTTTCGATCAAAAATAGGATTAGTATTAGGGTTTTGGGTCAAAATTAGTGCTCTGGGTTAAAATTAGGGTTTTGTGTCAAAAATTAGCT
>JAUPTC010000027.1:384227-421045 GCA_030762895.1 Sophora flavescens
TGAAATAGGGTTGAGTTTAAAATAGGGTTTTCGATCAAAAATAGGGTTAGTATTAGGGTTTTGGGTCAAAATTAGGGCTCTGGGTTAAAATTAGGGTTTTGTGTGAAAATTAGCTTTTGGTACAAATTAGGGTTTAGGGTTTGAATTAGGGTTTTGAGTTAAAAATATGTTTTTGGGTCAAAAATAGGGTTCAATTAGGGTTTTGAGTCAAATTTTGGGTTTTGAGTCAAATTTTGGGTTTAGGGTCAAATTTAGGGTATAGGGTTTGAATTAGGGTGTTGAGTTAAAAATAAGATTTTGGGTCAAAAATAGGGTTAGAATCAGGGGTTTGGGTCAAAATTAGGGCTTTGTGTTAAAAATTGGGTTTGGGGTCAAAATTTGGGATTTGGTGTTAAATTAGGGTTTAGGGTTTGAATTAGGTTTTGCGTTTAAAATAGGTTTTTGGGTCAAAAATAGGGTTATAATTATGGCTTTGAGTTAAAATTAGGGTTTTGGGAAAAATTAGGGTTTTGGTCAAATTTAGGGTTTAGGATCTAAATTACGGTTGGGGTTTGAAATAGGGTTCAGTTTAAAATAGGGTTTTCGATCAAAAATAGGGTTAGTATTAGGGTTTTGGGTCAAAATTAGGGCTCTGGGTTAAAATTAGGGTTTTGGGTCAAAATTAGCTTTTTGGTACAAATTAGGGTTTAGGGTTTGAATTTGGTTTTTGAGTGAAAAATATGTTTTTGGGTCAAAAATAGGGTTAGAATTAAGGTTCTGGGTCAAAATTAGGGCTTAGGGTTAGAATTAGGGTTTTGGATCAAAATTAGGGTTCGGGGTCAGATTTAGGGTTAAAATTAGGGTTTAGGGTTTGAAATTGGGTTTTGGGTCAAAAATAGGGTTAGGATTAGGGTTTTGGATTAAAATTAGGGTTGTGTCCAAACTAGGGCTTACGGTTAGAATTTGGGTTAGAATTAGGATTTTGGCTAAAATTACGGTTTTGGGTCAAAATTAGGGTTCAGGGTCAAATTTAGGGTTATGTTCAAAATTAGGGTTTAGGGTTTAAAATTGTGTTGAGTTTAAAATAGGGTTTTGGGTCAAAAAAAGGGGTAGAATTAGGCTTTTAGGTCAAATTTAGGGTTGTGGGTTAAAATTAGGGTTTAGGGTCAAACATAAGGATTTGGGTTTGAATTAGGGTTTTGAGTTAAAAATATGTTTTTGGTTCAGAAATAGGGTTCGAATTAGGGTTTCGGTTTTAAATTAGGGTTTCGAGTCAAATTTTGGGTTTAGGGTCAAATTTTGGGTTTGGGTCAAATTTAGGGTATAGGGTTTGATTTAGGGTGTTGAGTTAAAAATAGGATTTTGGGTCAAAAATAGGGTTAGAATTAGGGTTTTAGGCCAAAATTAGGGCTTTGGGATAAAAATAGGGTTTTGGGTCAAAATTTGGAATTTGGTGTTAAATTAGGTTTTAGGGTTTGAATTAGGTTTTGAGTTTAAAATAGGGTTTTGTGTCAAAAATAGGGTTAGAATTAGGGTTTTGAATTAAAATTAGGGTTTTGGGAAAAATTAGGATTTTGGGTCAAATTTAGGGTTTAGGATCAAAATTACGGTTTAGGGTTTGAAATAGGGTTGAGTTTAAAATAGGGTTTTCGATCAAAAATAGGGTTAGTATTAGGGTTTTGGGTCAAAATTAGGGCTCTGGGTTAAAATTAGGGTTTTGTGTGAAAATTAGCTTTTTGGTACAAATTAGGGTTTAGGGTTTGAATTAGGGTTTTGAGTTAAAAATATGTTTCTGGGTCAAAAATAGGGTTCGAATTAGGGTTTCGAGTCAAATTTTGGGTTTCGAGTCAAATTTTGGTTTAGGGTCAAATTTAGGGTATAGGGATTCAATTAGGGAGTTGAGTTACAAATACGATATAGGGTCAAAAATAGGGTTACAATTAGCGATTGGGACAAAATTAGGGCTTTGGGTTAAAAATAGGGTTTTGGGTCAAAATTTGGGATTTGGTGTTAAATTAGGGTTTAGGGATTGAATTAGGTTTTGCGTTTAAAATAGGGTTTTGGGTCAAAAATAGGGTTAGAATTATGGTTTTGAGTTAAAATTAGGGTTTTGGGAAAAATTAGGGTTTTGGTCAAATTTAGGGTTTATGATCTAAATTAGGGTTAGGGTTTGAAATAGGGTTAGGTTTAAAATATGGTTTTCGATCAAAAATATGGTTAGAATTAGGGGTTTAGGTCAAAATTAGGGCTCTCGGTTAAAATTAGGCTTTTGTGTCAAAATTAGCTTTTAGGTACAAATAAGGGTTTAGGGTTTGAATTAGGGTTTTGAGTTAAAAATATGTTTTTGGGTCAAAAATAGGGTTCGAATTAGGGTTTCGAGTCAAATTTTGGGTTTCGAGTCAAATTTTGGGTTTAGGGTCAAATTTAGGGTATAGCGTTTGAATTAGGGTGTTGAGTTAAAAATAGGATTTTGGGTCAAATATAGGGTTAGAATTAGGGGTTTGGGACAAAATTAGGGCTTTAGGTTAAAAATAGGGTTTTGGGTCAAAATTTGGGATTTGGTGTTAAATTATGGTTTAGGGATTGAATTAGGTTTTGCGTTTAAAATAGGGTTTTGGGTCAAAAATAGGGTTAGAATTAGGGTTTTGAGTTAAAATTAGGGTTTTGGGAAAAATTAGGGTTTTGGTCAAATTTAGGGTTTATGATCTAAATTAGGGTTAGGGTTGAAATATGGTTGAGTTTAAAATAGGGTTTTCGATCAAAAATAGGGTTAGTATTAGGGTTTTAGGTCAAAATTAGGGCTCTGGGTTAAAATTAGGGTTTTGTGTCAAAATTAGCTTTTTGGTACAAATTAGGGTTTAGGGTTTGAATTAGGGTTTGGAGTTAAAAATATGTTTTTGGGTCAAAAATAGGGTTAGAATTAAGGTTCTGGGTCAAAATTAGGGCTTAGGGTTAGAATTAGGGTTTTGGATCAAAATTAGGGTTCGGGGTCAGATTTAGGGTTTAGGGTTAAAATTAGGGTTTAGGGTTTGAAATTGGGTTTTGGGTCAAAAATAGGGTTAGGATTAGGGTTTTGGATTAAAATTAGGGTTGTGTCAAAACTAGGGCTTAGGGTTAGAATTTGGGTTAGAATTAGGATTTTGGCTAAAATTACGGTTTTGGGTCAAAATTAGGGTTTGGGGTCAAATTTAGGGTTATGTTCAAAATTAGGGTTTAGGGTTTAAAATTGTGTTTTGAGTTTAAAATAGGGTTTTGGGTCAAAAAAGGGGTAGAATTAGGCTTTTAGGTCAAAATTAGGGTTGTGGGTTAAAATTAGGGTTTAGGGTCAAACATAAGGATTTGGGTTTGAATTAGGGTTTTGAGTTAAAAATATGTTTTGGTTCAGAAATAGGGTTCGAATTAGGGTTTCGGTTTTAAATTAGGGTTTCGAGTCAAATTTTGGGTTTAGGGTCAAATTTTGGGTTTGGGTCAAATTTAGGGTATAGGGTTTGATTTAGGGTGTTGAGTTAAAAATAGGATTTTGGGTCAAAAATAGGGTTAGAATTAGGGTTTTAGGCCAAAATTAGGGCTTTGGGATAAAAATAGGGTTTTGGGTCAAAATTTGGAATTTGGTGTTAAATTAGGTTTTAGGGTTTGAATTAGGTTTTGAGTTTAAAATAGGGTTTTGTGTCAAAAATAGGGTTAGAATTAGGGTTTTGAATTAAAATTAGGGTTTTGGGAAAAATTAGGGTTTTGGGTCAAATTTAGGGTTTAGGATCTAAATTACGGTTTAGGGTTTGAAATAGGGTTGAGTTTAAAATAGGGTTTTCGATCAAAAATATGGTTAGTATTAGGGTTTTGGGTCAAAATTAGGGCTCTGGGTTAAAATTAGGGTTTTGTGTGAAAATTAGCTTTTTGGTACAAATTAGGGTTTAGGGTTTGAATTAGGGTTTTGAGTTAAAAATATGTTTTTGGGTCAAAAATAGGGTTCGAATTAGGGTTTCGAGTCAAATTTTGGGTTTAGGGTCAAATTTAGGGTATAGGGTTTGAATTAGGGTGTTGAGTTAAAAATAGGATTTTGGGTCAAAAATAGGGTTAGAATTAGGGGTTTGGGACAAAATTAGGGCTTTGGGTTAAAAATAGGGTTTTGGGTCAAAATTTGGGATTTGGTGTTAAATTAGGGTTTAGGGATTGAATTAGGTTTTGCGTTTAAAATAGGGTTTTGGGTCAAAAATAGGGTTAGAATTATGGTTTTGAGTTAAAATTAGGGTTTTGGGAAAAATTAGGGTTTTGGTCAAATTTAGGGTTTATGATCTAAATTAGGGTTAGGGTTTGAAATAGGGTTGAGTTTAAAATAGGGTTTTCGATCAAAAATAGGGTTAGTATTAGGGTTTTAGGTCAAAATTAGGGCTCTGGGTTAAAATTAGGGTTTTGTGTCAAAATTAGCTTTTTGGTACAAATTAGGGTTTAGGGTTTGAATTAGGGTTTGGAGTTAAAAATATGTTTTTGGTTCAAAAATAGTGTTAGAATTAAGTTTCAGGTTCAAAATTATGGCTTAGGGTTAGAATTAGGGTTTTGGATCAAAATTAGGGTTCGGGGTCGATTTAGGGTTTAGGTTAAAATTAGGGTTTAGGGTTTGAAATTGGGTTTTGGGTCAAAAATAGGGTTAGGATTAGGGTTTTGGATTAAAATTAGGGTTGTGTCAAAACTAGGGCTTAGGGTTAGAATTTGGGTTAGAATTAGGATTTTGGCTAAAATTACGGTTTTGGGTCAGAATTAGGGTTCGGTCAAATTTAGGGTTATGTTCAAAATTAGGGTTTAGGGTTTAAAATTGTGTTTTGAGTTTAAAATAGGGTTTTGGGTCAAAAAAAGGGGGTAGAATTAGGCTTTTAGGTCAAAATTAGGGCGTAGGGTTAAAATTAGGGTTTAGGGTCAAACATAAGGATTTGGGTTTGAATTAGGGTTTTGAGTTAAAAATATGTTTTTGGTTCAGAAATAGGGTTCGAATTAGGGTTTCGGTTTTAAATTAGGGTTTCGAGTCAAATTTTGGGTTTAGGGTCAAATTTTGGGTTTGGGTCAAATTTAGGGTATAGGGTTTGATTTAGGGTGTTGAGTTAAAAATAGGATTTTGGGTCAAAAATAGGGTTAGAATTAGGGTTTTAGGCCAAAATTAGGGCTTTGGGATAAAAATAGGGTTTTGGGTCAAAATTTGGAATTTGGTGTTAAATTAGGTTTTAGGGTTTGAATTAGGTTTTGAGTTTAAAATAGGGTTTTGTGTCAAAAATAGGGTTAGAATTAGGGTTTTGAATTAAAATTAGGGTTTTGGGAAAAATTAGGGTTTTGGGTCAAATTTAGGGTTTAGGATCTAAATTACGGTTTAGGGTTTGAAATAGGGTTGAGTTTAAAATAGGGTTTTCGATCAAAAATAGGGTTAGTATTAGGGTTTTGGGTCAAAATTAGGGCTCTGGGTTAAAATTAGGGTTTTGTGTGAAAATTAGCTTTTTGGTACAAATTAGGGTTTAGGGTTTGAATTAGGGTTTTGAGTTAAAAATATGTTTTTGGGTCAAAAATAGGGTTCGAATTAGGGTTTCGAGTCAAATTTTGGGTTTAGGGTCAAATTTAGGGTATAGGGTTTGAATTAGGGTGTTGAGTTAAAAATAGGATTTTGGGTCAAAAATAGGGTTAGAATTAGGGGTTTGGGACAAAATTAGGGCTTTGGGTTAAAAATAGGGTTTTGGGTCAAAATTTGGGATTTGGTGTTAAATTAGGGTTTAGGGATTGAATTAGGTTTTGCGTTTAAAATAGGGTTTTGGGTCAAAAATAGGGTTAGAATTATGGTTTTGAGTTAAAATTAGGGTTTTGGGAAAAATTAGGGTTTTGGTCAAATTTAGGGTTTATGATCTAAATTAGGGTTAGGGTTTGAAATAGGGTTGAGTTTAAAATAGGGTTTTCGATCAAAAATAGGGTTAGTATTAGGGTTTTAGGTCAAAATTAGGGCTCTGGGTTAAAATTAGGGTTTTGTGTCAAAATTAGCTTTTTGGTACAAATTAGGGTTTAGGGTTTGAATTAGGGTTTGGAGTTAAAAATATGGTTTTGGGTCAAAAATAGGGTTAGAATTAAGGTTCTGGGTCAAAATTAGGGCTTAGGGTTAGAATTAGGGTTTTGGATCAAAATTAGGGTTCGGGGTCGGATTTAGGGTTTAGGGTTAAAATTAGGGTTTAGGGTTTGAAATTGGGTTTTGGGTCAAAAATAGGGTTAGGATTAGGGTTTTGGATTAAAATTAGGGTTGTGTCAAAACTAGGGCTTAGGGTTAGAATTTGGGTTAGAATTAGGATTTTGGCTAAAATTACGGTTTTGGGTCAAAATTAGGGTTCGGGGTCAAATTTAGGGTTATGTTCAAAATTAGGGTTTAGGGTTTAAAATTGTGTTTTGAGTTTAAAATAGGGTTTTGGGTCAAAAAAGGGGTAGAATTAGGCTTTTAGGTCAAAATTAGGGCTGTGGGTTAAAATTAGGGTTTAGGGTCAAACATAGGGATTTGGGTTTGAATTAGGGTTTTGAGTTAAAAATATGTTTTTGGTTCAGAAATAGGGTTCGAATTAGGGTTTCGGTTTTAAATTAGGGTTTCGAGTCAAATTTTGGGTTTAGGGTCAAATTTTGGGTTTGGGTCAAATTTAGGGTATAGGGTTTGATTTAGGGTGTTGAGTTAAAAATAGGATTTTGGGTCAAAAATAGGGTTAGAATTAGGGTTTTAGGCCAAAATTAGGGCTTTGGGATAAAAATAGGGTTTTGGGTCAAAATTTGGAATTTGGTGTTAAATTAGGTTTCAGGGTTTGAATTAGGTTTTGAGTTTAAAATAGGGTTTTGTGTCAAAAATAGGGTTAGAATTAGGGTTTTGAATTAAAATTAGGGTTTTGGGAAAAATTAGGGTTTTGGGTCAAATTTAGGGTTTAGGATCTAAATTACGGTTTAGGGTTTGAAATAGGGTTGAGTTTAAAATAGGGTTTTCGATCAAAAATAGGGTTAGTATTAGGGTTTTGGGTCAAAATTAGGGCTCTGGGTTAAAATTAGGGTTTTGTGTGAAAATTAGCTTTTGGTACAATTTAGGGATTAGGGTTTGAATGAGGGTTTTTAGTTAAAAATATGTTTTTGGTCAAAAATAGGGTTAATTAGGGTTTGAGTCAAATTTTGGTGGGCAAATTTAGGGTATAGGGTTTGAATTAGGGTGTTGAGTTAAAAATAGGATTTTGGGTCAAAAATAGGGTTAGAATTAGGGGTTTGGGACAAAATTAGGGCTTTGGGTTAAAAATAGGGTTTTGGGTCAAAATTTGGGATTTGGTGTTAAATTAGGGTTTAGGGATTGAATTAGGTTTTGCGTTTAAAATAGGGTTTTGGGTCAAAAATAGGGTTAGAATTATGGTTTTGAGTTAAAATTAGGGTTTTGGGAAAAATTAGGGTTTTGGTCAAATTTAGGGTTTATGATCTAAATTAGGGTTAGGGTTTGAAATAGGGTTGAGTTTAAAATAGGGTTTTCGATCAAAAATAGGGTTAGTATTAGGGTTTTAGGTCAAAATTAGGGCTCTGGGTTAAAATTAGGGTTTTGTGTCAAAATTAGCTTTTTGGTACAAATTAGGGTTTAGGGTTTGAATTAGGGTTTGGAGTTAAAAATATGTTTTTGGGTCAAAAATAGGGTTAGAATTAAGGTTCTGGGTCAAAATTAGGGCTTAGGGTTAGAATTAGGGTTTTGGATCAAAATTAGGGTTCGGGGTCAGATTTAGGGTTTAGGGTTAAAATTAGGGTTTAGGGTTTGAAATTGGGTTTTGGGTCAAAAATAGGGTTAGGATTAGGGTTTTGGATTAAAATTAGGGTTGTGTCAAAACTAGGGCTTAGGGTTAGAATTTGGGTTAGAATTAGGATTTTGGCTAAAATTACGGTTTTGGGTCAAAATTAGGGTTCGGGGTCAAATTTAGGGTTATGTTCAAAATTAGGGTTTAGGGTTTAAAATTGTGTTTTGAGTTTAAAATAGGGTTTTGGGTCAAAAAAGGGGTAGAATTAGGCTTTTAGGTCAAAATTAGGGTTGTGGGTTAAAATTAGGGTTTAGGGTCAAACATAAGGATTTGGGTTTGAATTAGGGTTTTGAGTTAAAAATATGTTTTTGGTTCAGAAATAGGGTTCGAATTAGGGTTTCGGTTTTAAATTAGGGTTTGAGTCAAATTTTGGGTTTAGGGTCAAATTTTGGGTTTGGGTCAAATTTAGGGTATAGGGTTTGATTTAGGGTGTTGAGTTAAAAATAGGATTTTGGGTCAAAAATAGGGTTAGAATTAGGGTTTTAGGCCAAAATTAGGGCTTTGGGATAAAAATAGGGTTTTGGGTCAAAATTTGGAATTTGGTGTTAAATTAGGTTTTAGGGTTTGAATTAGGTTTTGAGTTTAAAATAGGGTTTTGTGTCAAAAATAGGGTTAGAATTAGGGTTTTGAATTAAAATTAGGGTTTTGGGAAAATTTAGGGTTTTGGGTCAAATTTAGGGTTTAGGATCTAAATTACGGTTTAGGGTTTGAAATAGGGTTGAGTTTAAAATAGGGTTTTCGATCAAAAATATGGTTAGTATTAGGGTTTTGGGTCAAAATTAGGGCTCTGGGTTAAAATTAGGGTTTTGTGTGAAAATTAGCTTTTTGGTACAAATTAGGGTTTAGGGTTTGAATTAGGGTTTTGAGTTAAAAATATGTTTTTGGGTCAAAAATAGGGTTCGAATTAGGGTTTCGAGTCAAATTTTGGGTTTAGGGTCAAATTTAGGGTATAGGGTTTGAATTAGGGTGTTGAGTTAAAAATAGGATTTTGGGTCAAAAATAGGGTTAGAATTAGGGGTTTGGGACAAAATTAGGGCTTTGGGTTAAAAATAGGGTTTTGGGTCAAAATTTGGGATTTGGTGTTAAATTAGGGTTTAGGGATTGAATTAGGTTTTGCGTTTAAAATAGGGTTTTGGGTCAAAAATAGGGTTAGAATTATGGTTTTGAGTTAAAATTAGGGTTTTGGGAAAAATTAGGGTTTTGGTCAAATTTAGGGTTTATGATCTAAATTAGGGTTAGGGTTTGAAATAGGGTTGAGTTTAAAATAGGGTTTTCGATCAAAAATAGGGTTAGTATTAGGGTTTTAGGTCAAAATTAGGGCTCTGGGTTAAAATTAGGGTTTTGTGTCAAAATTAGCTTTTTGGTACAAATTAGGGTTTAGGGTTTGAATTAGGGTTTGGAGTTAAAAATATGTTTTTGGATCAAAAATAGGGTTAGAATTAAGGTTCTGGGTCAAAATTAGGGCTTAGGGTTAGAATTAGGGTTTTGGATCAAAATTAGGGTTCGGGGTCAGATTTAGGGTTTAGGACTAAAATTAGGGTTTAGGGTTTGAAATTGGGTTTTGGGTCAAAAATAGGGTTAGGATTAGGGTTTTGGATTAAAATTAGGGTTGTGTCAAAACTAGGGCTTAGGGTTAGAATTTGGGTTAGAATTAGGATTTTGGCTAAAATTACGGTTTTGGGTCAAAATTAGGGTTCGGGGTCAAATTTAGGGTTATGTTCAAAATTAGGGTTTAGGGTTTAAAATTGTGTTTTGAGTTTAAAATAGGGTTTTGGGTCAAAAAAGGGGTAGAATTAGGCTTTTAGGTCAAAATTAGGGTTGTGGGTTAAAATTAGGGTTTAGGGTCAAACATAAGGATTTGGGTTTGAATTAGGGTTTTGAGTTAAAAATATGTTTTTGGTTCAGAAATAGGGTTCGAATTAGGGTTTCGGTTTTAAATTAGGGTTTCGAGTCAAATTTTGGGTTTAGGGTCAAATTTTGGGTTTGGGTCAAATTTAGGGTATAGGGTTTGATTTAGGGTGTTGAGTTAAAAATAGGATTTTGGGTCAAAAATAGGGTTAGAATTAGGGTTTTAGGCCAAAATTAGGGCTTTGGGATAAAAATAGGGTTTTGGGTCAAAATTTGGAATTTGGTGTTAAATTAGGTTTTAGGGTTTGAATTAGGTTTTGAGTTAAAAATAGGGTTTTGTGTCAAAAATAGGGTTAGAATTAGGGTTTTGAATTAAAATTAGGGTTTTGGGAAAAATTAGGGTTTTGGGTCAAATTTAGGGTTTAGGATCAAAATTACGGTTTAGGGTTTGAAATAGGGTTGAGTTTAAAATAGGGTTTTCGATCAAAAATATGGTTAGTATTAGGGTTTTGGGTCAAAATTAGGGCTCTGGGTTAAAATTAGGGTTTTGTGTGAAAATTAGCTTTTTGGTACAAATTAGGGTTTAGGGTTTGAATTAGGGTTTTGAGTTAAAAATATGTTTTTGGGTCAAAAATAGGGTTCGAATTGTTTGAGTCAAATTTGGTTTGGGCAATTTGGGTTTAGGGTCAAATTTAGGGTATAGGGTTTGAATTAGGGTGTTGAGTTAAAAATAGGATTTTGGGTCAAAAATAGGGTTAGAATTAGGGGTTTGGGACAAAATTAGGGCTTTGGGTTAAAAATAGGGTTTTGGGTCAAAATTTGGGATTTGGTGTTAAATTAGGGTTTAGGGATTGAATTAGGTTTTGCGTTTAAAATAGGGTTTTGGGTCAAAAATAGGGTTAGAATTATGGTTTTGAGTTAAAATTAGGGTTTTGGGAAAAATTAGGGTTTTGGTCAAATTTAGGGTTTATGATCTAAATTAGGGTTAGGGTTTGAAATAGGGTTGAGTTTAAAATAGGGTTTTCGATCAAAAATAGGGTTAGTATTAGGTTTTAGGTCAAAATTAGGGCTCTGGGTTAAAATTAGGGTTTTGTGTCAAAATTAGCTTTTGGTACAAATTAGGGTTTAGGGTTTGAATTAGGGTTTGGAGTTAAAAATATGGTTTTGGGTCAAAAATAGGGTTAGAATTAAGGTTCAGGTCAAAATTAGGGCTTAGGGTTAGAATTAGGGTTTTGGATCAAAATTAGGGTTCGGGTCGGATTTAGGGTTTAGGGTTAAAATTAGGGTTTAGGGTTTGAAATTGGGTTTTGGGTCAAAAATAGGGTTAGGATTAGGGTTTTGGATTAAAATTAGGGTTGTGTCAAAACTAGGGCTTAGGGTTAGAATTTGGGTTAGAATTAGGATTTTGGCTAAAATTACGGTTTTGGGTCAAAATTAGGGTTCGGGGTCAAATTTAGGGTTATGTTCAAAATTAGGGTTTAGGGTTTAAAATTGTGTTTTGAGTTTAAAATAGGGTTTTGGGTCAAAAAAGGGGTAGAATTAGGCTTTTAGGCCAAAATTAGGGTTATGGGTTAAAATTAGGTTTAGGGTCAAACATAGGATTTGGGTTTGAATTAGGGTTTTGAGTTAAAAATATGTTTTGGTTCAGAAATAGGGTTCGAATTAGGGTTTCGGTTTTAAATTAGGGTTTCGAGCAAATTTTGGGTTTAGGGTCAAATTTTGTTTGTCAAATTTAGGGTATAGGGTTTGATTTAGGGTGTTGAGTTAAAAATAGGATTTTGGGTCAAAAATAGGGTTAGAATTAGGGTTTTAGGCCAAAATTAGGGCTTTGGGTTAAAAAAAGGGTTTTGGGTCAAAATTTGGAATTTGGTGTTAAATTAGGTTTTAGGGTTTGAATTAGGTTTTGAGTTAAAAATAGGGTTTTGTGTCAAAAATAGGGTTAGAATTAGGGTTTTGAATTAAAATTAAGGTTTGGGAAAAATTAGGTTTTGGGTCAAATTTAGGTTTAGGATCAAAATTACGGTTTAGGTTTGAAATAGGGTTGAGTTTAAAATAGGGTTTTGATCAAAATAGGTTAGTATTAGGTTTTGGTCAAAATTAGGGTCTGTTAAAATTAGGTTTTGTGTGAAAATTAGCTTTTGGGTACAAATTAGGGTTTAGGGTTTGAATTAGGTTTTGAGTTAAAAATATGTTTTTGGGTCAAAATAGGGTTAATTAGGGTTTGAGTCAAATTTTGGGTTTAGGTCAAATTTGGTTTAGGTCAAATTTAGGGTATAGGGTTTGAATTAGGGTGTTGAGTTAAAAATAGGATTTTGGGTCAAAATAGGGTTAGAATTAGGGGTTTGGGACAAAATTAGGGTTTTGGGTTAAAAATAGGGTTTTGGGTCAAAATTTGTTATTTGGTGTTAAATTAGGGTTTAGGGATTGAATTAGGTTTTGCGTTTAAAATAGGGTTTTGGGTCAAAATAGGGTTAGAATTATGGTTTTGAGTTAAAATTAGGGTTTTGGGAAAAATTAGGGTTTTGGTCAAATTCAGGGTTTATGATCTAAATTAGGGTTAGGGTTTGAAATAGGGTTGAGTTTAAAATAGGGTTTTCGATCAAAAATAGGGTTAGTATTAGGGTTTTAGGTCAAAATTAGGGCTCTGGGTTAAAATTATGGTTTTGTGTCAAAATTAGCTTTTTGGTACAAATTAGGGTTTAGGGTTTGAATTAGGGTTTGGAGTTAAAAATATGTTTTTGGGTCAAAAATAGGGTTAGAATTAAGGTTCTAGGTCAAAATTAGGGCTTAGGGTTAGAATTAGGGTTTTGGATCAAAATTAGGTTCTGGGTCGATTTAGGGTTTAGGGTTAAAATTAGGGTTTAGGGTTTGACATTGGGTTTTGGGTCAAAAATAGGGTTAGGATTAGCGTTTTGGATTAAAATTAGGGTTGGGTCAACACTAGGGCTTAGGGTTAGAATTTGGGTTAGAATTAGGATTTTGGCTAAAATTACTTTTGGGTCAAAATTAGGGTTCGGGGTCAAATTTAGGGTTATGTTTAAAATTAGGGTTTAGGGTTTAAAATTGTGTTTTGAGTTTAAAATAGGTTTTGGGTCAAAAAAGGGGTAGAATTAGGCTTTTAGGTCAAAATTAGGGTTGTGGGTTAAAATTAGGGTTTAGGGTCAAACATAAGGATTTGGGTTTGAATTAGGGTTTTGAGTTAAAAATATGTTTTTGGTTCAGAAATAGGGTTCGAATTAGGGTTTCGGTTTTAAATTAGTGTTTGAGTCAAATTTTGGGTTTAGGGTCAAATTTGGGGTTTTGGTCAAATTTAGGGTATAGGGTTTGATTTAGGGTGTTGAGTTAAAAATAGGATTTTGGGTCAAAAATAGGGTTAGAATTAGGGTTTTAGGCCAAAATTAGGGCTTTGGGATAAAAATAGGGTTTTGGGTCAAAATTTGGAATTTGGTGTTAAATTAGGTTTTAGGGTTTGAATTAGGTTTTGAGTTTAAAATAGGGTTTTGTGTCAAAAATAGGGTTAGAATTAGGGTTTTGAATTAAAATTAGGGTTTTGGGAAAAATTAGGGTTTTGGGTCAAATTTAGGGTTTAGGATCTAAATTACGGTTTAGGGTTTGAAATAGGGTTGAGTTTAAAATAGGGTTTTCGATCAAAAATATGGTTAGTATTAGGGTTTTGGGTCAAAATTAGGGCTCTGGGTTAAAATTAGGGTTTTGTGTGAAAATTAGCTTTTTGGTACAAATTAGGGTTTAGGGTTTGAATTAGGGTTTTGAGTTAAAAATATGTTTTGGGTCAAAAATAGGGTTAAATTAGGGTTTGAGCAAGTTTGGGTTTAGGGTCAAATTTAGGGTATAGGGTTTGAATTAGGGTGTTGAGTTAAAAATAGGATTTTGGGTCAAAAATGGGGTTAGAATTAGGGCTTTGGGACAAAATTAGGGCTTTGGGTTAAAAATAGGGTTTTGGGTCAAAATTTGGGATTTGGTGTTAAATTAGGGTTTAGGGATTGAATTAGGTTTTGCGTTTAAAATAGGGTTTTGGGTCAAAAATAGGGTTAGAATTATGGTTTTGAGTTAAAATTAGGGTTTTGGGAAAAATTAGGGTTTTGGTCAAATTTAGGGTTTATGATCTAAATCAGGGTTAGGGTTTGAAATAGGGTTGAGTTTAAAATAGGGTTTTCGATCAAAAATAGGGTTAGTATTAGGGTTTTAGGTCAAAATTAGGGCTATGGGTTAAAATTAGGGTTTTGTGTCAAAATTAGCTTTTTGGTACAAATTAGGGTTTAGGGTTTGAATTAGGGTTTGGAGTTAAAAATATGGTTTTGGGTCAAAAATAGGGTTAGAATTAAGGTTCTGGGTCAAAATTAGGGCTTAGGGTTAGAATTAGGGTTTTGGATCAAAATTAGGTTCTGGTCGATTTAGGGTTTAGGGTTAAAATTAGGTTTAGGGTTTGAAATTGGGTTTGGGTCAAAAATAGGTTAGGATTAGGGTTTTGGATTAAAATTAGGGTTGTGTCAAAACTAGGGCTTAGGGTTAGAATTTGGGTTAGAATTAGGATTTTGGCTAAAATTACTTTTGGGTCAAAATTAGGTTCGGGTCAAATTTAGGGTTATGTTCAAAATTAGGGTTTAGGGTTTAAAATTGTGTTTGAGTTTAAAATAGGGTTTTGGGTCAAAAAAGGGTAGAAGTAGGCTTTTAGGTCAAAATTAGGGTTGTGGGTTAAAATTCGGGTTTAGGGTCAAACATAAGGATTTGGGTTTGAATTAGGGTTTTGAGTTAAAAATATGTTTTGGTTCCGAAATAGGGTTCGAATTAGGGTTTCGGTTTTAAAATTAGGGTTTGGAGTCAAATTTTGGGTTTAGGGTCAAATTTGGGTTTGGGTCAAATTTAGGGTATAGGGTTTGATTTAGGGTGTTGAGTTAAAAATAGGATTTTGGGTCAAAAATAGGGTTAGAATTAGGGTTTTAGGCCAAAATTAGGGCTTTGGGATAAAAATAGGGTTTTGGGTCAAAATTTGGAATTTGGTGTTAAATTAGGTTTCAGGGTTTGAATTAGGTTTTGAGTTAAAAATAGGGTTTTGTGTCAAAAATAGGGTTAGAATTAGGGTTTTGAATTAAAATTAGGGCTTTGGGAAAATTAGGTTTTGGGTCAAATTTAGGGTTTAGGATCAAAATTACGGTTTAGGGTTTGAAATAGGGTTGAGTTTAAAATAGGGTTTTCGATCAAAAATATGGTTAGTATTAGGTTTTGGGTCAAAATTAGGTCTGGGTTAAAATTAGGGTTTTGTGTGAAAATTAGCTTTTGGTACAAATTAGGTTTAGGGTTTGAATTAGGGTTTTGAGTTAAAAATATGTTTTGGTCAAAAATAGGGTTCAATTAGGGTTTTGAGTCAAATGGGTTTAGGTCAAATTTAGGTATAGGGTTTGAATTAGGGTGTTGAGTTAAAAATAGGATTTTGGGTCAAAAATAGGGTTAGAATTAGGGTTTGGGACAAAATTAGGGCTTTGGGTTAAAAATAGGGTTTTGGGTCAAAATTTGGGATTTGGTGTTAAATTAGGGTTTAGGATTGAATTAGGTTTTGCGTTTAAAATAGGGTTTTGGGTCAAAAATAGGGTTAGAATTATGGTTTTGAGTTAAAATTAGGGTTTTGGGAAAAATTAGGTTTTGGTCAAATTTAGGGTTTATGATCTAAATTAGGGTTAGGGTTTGAAATAGGGTTGAGTTTAAAATAGGGTTTTCGATCAAAAATAGGGTTAGTATTAGGTTTTAGGTCAAAATTAGGGTCTGGGTTAAAATTAGGGTTTTGTGTCAAAATTAGCTTTTGGTACAAATTAGGGTTTAGGGTTTGAATTAGGGTTTGAGTTAAAAATATGGTTTGGGTCAAAATAGGGTTAGAATTAAGGTTCTGGGTCAAAATTAGGGCTTAGGGTTAGAATTAGGGTTTTGGATCAAAATTAGGGTTCGGGTCGATTTAGGGTTTAGGGTTAAAATTAGGTTTAGGGTTTGAAATTGGGTTTTGGGTCAAAAATAGGGTTAGGATTAGGGTTTTGGATTAAAATTAGGGTTGTGTCAAAACTAGGGCTTAGGGTTAGAATTTGGGTTAGAATTAGGATTTTGGCTAAAATTACGTTTTGGGTCAAAATTAGGTTCGGGTCAAATTTAGGGTTATGTTTAAAATTAGGGTTTAGGGTTTAAAATTGTGTTTTGAGTTTAAAATAGGGTTTTGGGTCAAAAAGGGGTAGAATTAGGCTTTTAGGTCAAAATTAGGGTTGTGGGTTAAAATTAGGGTTTAGGTCAAACATAAGGATTTGGGTTTGAATTAGGGTTTTGAGTTAAAAATATGTTTTGGTTCAAAATAGGGTTCAATTAGGGTTTCGGTTTTAAATTAGGGTTTGAGTCAAATTTTGGGTTTAGGTCAAATTTGGGTTTGTCAAATTTAGGTATAGGGTTTGATTTAGGGTGTTGAGTTAAAAATAGGATTTTGGGTCAAAAATAGGGTTAGAATTAGGGTTTTAGGCCAAAATTAGGGCTTTGGGATAAAAATAGGGTTTTGGGTCAAAATTGGAATTTGGTGTTAAATTAGGTTTTAGGGTTTGAATTAGGTTTTGAGTTTAAAATAGGGTTTTGTGTCAAAATAGGGTTAGAATTAGGGTTTTGAATTAAAATTAGGTTTTGGGAAAAATTAGGGTTTTGGGTCAAATTTAGGTTTAGGATCAAAATTACTTTAGGGTTTGAAATAGGGTTGAGTTTAAAATAGGGTTTTCGATCAAAAATAGGGTTAGTATTAGGGTTTTGGGTCAAAATTAGGGCTCTGGTTAAAATTAGGGTTTTGTGTGAAAATTAGCTTTTGGTACAAATTAGGTTTAGGGTTTGAATTAGGGTTTTGAGTTAAAAATATGTTTTGGGTCAAAATAGGGTTATTAGGGTTTGAAGGAATGTTTAGGTCAAATTTAGGTATAGGTTTGAATTAGGTGTTGAGTTAAAAATAGGATTTTGGGTAAAATAGGGTTAGAATTAGGGGTTGGGAAAAATTAGGCTTTGGGTTAAAAATAGGGTTTTGGTCAAAATTTGGGATTTGGTGTTAAATTAGGGTTTAGGGATTGAATTAGGTTTTGCGTTTAAAATAGGGTTTTGGGTCAAAAATAGGGTTAGAATTATGGTTTTGAGTTAAAATTAGGGTTTTGGGAAAAATTAGGGTTTTGGTCAAATTTAGGGTTTATGATCTAAATTAGGGTTAGGGTTTGAAATAGGGTTGAGTTTAAAATAGGGTTTTCGATCAAAAATAGGGTTAGTATTAGGGTTTTAGGTCAAAATTAGGGCTATGGGTTAAAATTAGGGTTTTGTGTCAAAATTAGCTTTTTGGTACAAATTAGGGTTTAGGGTTTGAATTAGGGTTTGGAGTTAAAAATATGGTTTTGGGTCAAAAATAGGGTTAGAATTAAGGTTCTGGGTCAAAATTAGGGCTTAGGGTTAGAATTAGGGTTTTGGATCAAAATTAGGGTTCGGGGTCAGATTTAGGGTTTAGGGTTAAAATTAGGGTTTAGGGTTTGAAATTGGGTTTTGGGTCAAAAATAGGGTTAGGATTAGGGTTTTGGATTAAAATTAGGGTTGTGTCAAAACTAGGGCTTAGGGTTAGAATTTGGGTTAGAATTAGGATTTTGGCTAAAATTACGGTTTTGGGTCAAAATTAGGGTTCGGGGTCAAATTTAGGGTTATGTTCAAAATTAGGGTTTAGGGTTTAAAATTGTGTTTTGAGTTTAAAATAGGGTTTTGGGTCAAAAAAAGGGGTAGAATTAGGCTTTTAGGTCAAAATTAGGGTTGTGGGTTAAAATTAGGGTTTAGGGTCAAACATAAGGATTTGGGTTTGAATTAGGGTTTTGAGTTAAAAATATGTTTTTGGTTCAGAAATAGGGTTCGAATTAGGGTTTCGGTTTTAAATTAGGGTTTCGAGTCAAATTTTGGGTTTAGGGTCAAATTTTGGGTTTGGGTCAAATTTAGGGTATAGGGTTTGATTTAGGGTGTTGAGTTAAAAATAGGATTTTGGGTCAAAAATAGGGTTAGAATTAGGGTTTTAGGCCAAAATTAGGGCTTTGGGATAAAAATAGGGTTTTGGGTCAAAATTTGGAATTTGGTGTTAAATTAGGTTTCAGGGTTTGAATTAGGTTTTGAGTTTAAAATAGGGTTTTGTGTCAAAAATAGGGTTAGAATTAGGGTTTTGAATTAAAATTAGGGTTTTGGGAAAAATTAGGGTTTTGGGTCAAATTTAGGGTTTAGGATCTAAATTACGGTTTAGGGTTTGAAATAGGGTTGAGTTTAAAATAGGGTTTTCGATCAAAAATAGGGTTAGTATTAGGGTTTTGGGTCAAAATTAGGGCTCTGGGTTAAAATTAGGGTTTTGTGTGAAAATTAGCTTTTGGTACAAATTAGGGTTTAGGGTTTGAATTAGGGTTTTGAGTTAAAAATATGTTTTTGGTCAAAAATAGGGTTTGAATTAGGGTTTGAGTCAAATTGGGTTGAGTCAAATTTTGGGTTTAGGGTCAAATTTAGGGTATAGGGTTTGAATTAGGGTGTTGAGTTAAAAATAGGATTTTGGGTCAAATATAGGGTTAGAATTAGGGGTTTGGGACAAAATTAGGGCTTTGGGTTAAAAATAGGGTTTTGGGTCAAAATTTGGGATTTGGTGTTAAATTAGGGTTTAGGGATTGAATTAGGTTTTGCGTTTAAAATAGGGTTTTGGGTCAAAAATAGGGTTAGAATTATGGTTTTGAGTTAAAATTAGGGTTTTGGGAAAAATTAGGGTTTTGGTCAAATTTAGGGTTTATGATCTAAATTAGGGTTAGGGTTTGAAATAGGGTTGAGTTTAAAATAGGGTTTTCGATCAAAAATAGGGTTAGTATTAGGGTTTTAGGTCAAAATTAGGGCTCTGGGTTAAAATTAGGGTTTTGTGTCAAAATTTGCTTTTTGGTACAAATTAGGGTTTAGGGTTTGAATTAGGGTTTGGAGTTAAAAATATGTTTTTGGGTCAAAAATAGGGTTAGAATTAAGGTTCTGGGTCAAAATTAGGGCTTAGGGTTAGAATTAGGGTTTTGGATCAAAATTAGGGTTCGGGGTCAGATTTAGGGTTTAGGGTTAAAATTAGGGTTTAGGGTTTGAAATTGGGTTTTGGGTCAAAAATAGGGATAGGATTAGGGTTTTGGATTAAAATTAGGGTTGTGTCCAAACTAGGGCTTAGGGTTAGAATTTGGGTTAGAATTAGGATTTTGGCTAAAATTACGGTTTGGGTCAAAATTAGGGTTCGGGGTCAAATTTAGGGTTATGTTCAAAATTAGGGTTTAGGGTTTAAAATTGTGTTTTGAGTATAAAATAGGGTTTTGGGTCAAAAAAGGGGTAGAATTAGGCTTTTAGGTCAAAATTAGGGTTGTGGGTTAAAATTAGGGTTTAGGGTCAAACATAAGGATTTGGGTTTGAATTAGGCTTGTGAGTTAAAAATAAGTTTTGGTTCTGCAATAGGGTTCAATTAGGGTTTCGTTTTAAATTAGGGTTTGAGTCAAATTTTGGGTTTAGGGTCAAATTTGGGTTTGGGTCAAATTGAGGTTATAGGGTTTGATTTAGGGTGTTGAGTTAAAAATAGGATTTTGGGTCAAAAATAGGGTTAGAATTAGGGTTTTAGGCCAAAATTAGGGCTTTGGGATAAAAATAGGGTTTTGGGTCAAAATTTGGAATTTGGTGTTAAATTAGGTTTCAGGGTTTGAATTAGGTTTTGAGTTTAAAATAGGGTTTTGTGTCAAAAATAGAGTTAGAATTAGGGTTTTGAATTAAAATTAGGGTTTTGGGTCAAATTTAGGGTTTAGGATCAAAATTAGGGTTTAGGGTTTGAAATAGGGTTGAGTTTAAAATAGGGTTTTTGATCAAAAATAGGGTTAGTATTAGGGTTTTGGGTCACAATTAGGGCTCTGGTTAAAATTAGGGTTTTGTGTGAAAATTAGCTTTTTGGTACAAATTAGGGTTTAGGGTTTGAATTAGGGTTTTGAGTTAAAAATATGTTTTTGGGTCAAAAATAGGTTAATTAGGGTTTAGTCAAAGGTTTGGTCAAATTGGGTTTAGGGTCAAATTTAGGTATAGGGTTTGAATTAGGGTGTTGAGTTAAAAATAGGATTTGGGTCAAAAATAGGTTAGAATTAGGGTGTTTGGACATAAATCGGGCTTTGGGTTCACAACAGGGTATTGGGTCAAAATTTGGGATTTGGTGTTAAATTAGGGTTTAGGGATTGAATTAGGTTTTGCGTTTAAAATAGGGTTTTGGGTCAAAAATAGGGTTAGAATTATGGTTTTGAGTTAAAATTAGGGTTTTGGGAAAAATTAGGGTTTTGGTCAAATTTAGGGTTTATGATCTAAATTAGGGTTAGGGTTTGAAATAGGGTTGAGTTTAAAATAGGGTTTTCGATCAAAAATAGGGTTAGTATTAGGGTTTTAGGTCAAAATTAGGGCTCGGGGTTAAAATTAGGGTTTTGTGTCAAAATTAGCTTTTTGGTACAAATTAGGGTTTAGGGTTTGAAGTAGGGTTGGGTGTTAAAAATATGTTTTTGGGTCAAAAATAGGGTTAGAATTAAGGTTCTGGGTCAAAATTAGGGCTTAGGGTTAGAATTAGGGTTTTGGATCAAAATTAGGGTTCGGGGTCAGATTTAGGGTTTAGGGTTAAAATTAGGGTTTAGGGTTTGAAATTGGGTTTTGGGTCAAAAATAGGGTTAGGATTAGGGTTTTGGATTAAAATTAGGGTTGTGTCAAAACTAGGGCTTAGGGTTAGAATTTGGGTTAGAATTAGGATTTTGGCTAAAATTACGGTTTTGGGTCAAAATTAGGGTTCGGGGTCAAATTTAGGGTTATGTTCAAAATTAGGGTTTAGGGTTTAAAATTGTGTTTTGAGTTTAAAATAGGGTGTTGGGTCAAAAAAAGGGGTAGAATGAGGCTTTTAGGTCAAAATTAGGGTTATGGGTTAAAATTAGGGTTTAGGGACAAACATAAGGATTTGGGTTTGAATTAGGGTTTTGAGTTAAAAATATGTTTTTGGTTCAGAAATATGGTTCGAATTAGGGTTTCGGTTTTAAATTAGGGTTTCGAGTCAAATTTTGGGTTTAGGGTCAAATTTTGGGTTTGGGTCAAATTTAGGGTATAGGGTTTGATTTAGGGTGTTGAGTTAAAAATAGGATTTTGGGTCAAAAATAGGGTTAGAATTAGGGTTTTAGGCCAAAATTAGGGCTTTGGGATAAAAATAGGGTTTTGGGTCAAAATTTGGAATTTGGTGTTAAATTAGGTTTCAGGGTTTGAATTAGGTTTTGAGTTTAAAATAGGGTTTTGTGTCAAAAATAGGGTTAGAATTAGGGTTTTGAATTAAAATTAGGGTTTTGGGTCAAATTTAGGGTTTAGGATCAAAATTACGGTTTAGGGTTTGAAATAGGGTTGAGTTTAAAATAGGGTTTTGATCAAAAATAGGGTTAGTATTAGGGTTTTGGGTCAAAATTAGGGCTTGGTTAAAATTAGGGTTTTGTGTGAAAATTAGCTTTTGGTACAAATTAGGGTTTAGGGTTTGAATTAGGTTTTGAGTTAAAAATATGTTTTTGGGTCAAAAATAGGGTTCGAATTAGGGTTTTGAGTCAAATTGGGTTAAAATTTGGTTTAGGGTCAAATTTAGGGTATAGGGTTTGAATTAGGGTGTTGAGTTAAAAATAGGATTTTGGGTCTAAAATAGTGTTAGAATTAGGGTTTGGGTCAAAATTAGGGCTTTGGGTTAAAAATAGGGTTTTGGGTCAAAATTTGGGATTTGGTGTTAAATTAGGGTTTAGGGATTGAATTAGGTTTTGCGTTTAAAATAGGGTTTTGGGTCAAAAATAGGGTTAGAATTATGGTTTTGAGTTAAAATTAGGGTTTTGGGAACAATTAGGGTTTTGGTCAAATTTAGGGTTTATGATCTAAATTAGGGTTAGGGTTTGAAATAGGGTTGAGTTTAAAATAGGGTTTTCGATCAAAAATAGGGTTAGTATTAGGGTTTTAGGTCAAAATTAGGGCTCTGGTTAAAATTAGGGTTTTGTGTCAAAATTAGCTTTTGGTACAAATTAGGGTTTAGGGTTTGAATTAGGGTTTGGAGTTAAAAATATGTTTTTGGGTCAAAAATAGGGTTAGAATTAAGGTTCCGGGTCAAAATTAGGGCTTAGGGTTAGAATTAGGGTTTTGGATCAAAATTAGGGTTTGGGGTCGGTTTAGGGTTTAGGGTTAAAATTAGGGTTTAGGGTTTGAAATTGGGTTTTGGGTCAAAAATAGGGTTAGGATTAGGGTTTTGGATTAAAATTAGGGTTGTGTCAAAACTAGGGCTTAGGGTTAGAATTTGGGTTAGAATTAGGATTTTGGCTAAAATTACGGTTTTGGGTCAAAATTAGGGTTCGGGTCAAATTTAGGGTTATGTTCAAAATTAGGGTTTAGGGTTTAAAATTGTGTTTTGAGTTTAAAATAGGGTTTTGGGTCAAAAAAAGGGTAGAATTAGGCTTTTAGGTCAAAATTAGGGTCGTGGGTTAAAATTAGGGTTTAGGGTCAAATATAAGGATTTGGGTTTGAATTAGGGTTTTGAGTTAAAAATATGTTTTTGGTTCGGAAATAGGGTTCGAATTAGGGTTTCGGTTTTAAATTAGGGTTTGAGTCAAATTTTGGGTTTAGGGTCAAATTTTGGGTTTGGGTCAAATTTAGGGTATAGGGTTTGATTTAGGGTGTTGAGTTAAAAATAGGATTTTGGGTCAAAAATAGGGTTAGAATTAGGGTTTTAGGCAAAAATTAGGGCTTTGGGATAAAAATAGGGTTTTGGGTCAAAATTTGGAATTTGGTGTTAAATTAGGTTTTAGGGTTTGAATTAGGTTTTGAGTTTAAAATAGGGTTTTGTGTCAAAAATAGGGTTAGAATTAGGGTTTTGAATTAAAATTAGGGTTTTGGGAAAAATTAGGGTTTTGGGTCAAATTTAGGGTTTAGGATCTAAATTACGGTTTAGGGTTTGAAATAGGGTTGAGTTTAAAATAGGGTTTTCGATCAAAAATAGGGTTAGTATTAGGGTTTTGGGTCAAAATTAGGGCTCTGGGTTAAAATTAGGGTTTTGTGTGAAAATTAGCTTTTGGTACAAATTAGGGTTTAGGGTTTGAATTAGGGTTTTGAGTTAAAAATATGTTTTGGGTCAAAAATAGGGTTAATTAGGGTTTTGAGTCAAATTGGGGGTCAAATTTTGGGTTTAGGGTCAAATTTAGGGTATAGGGTTTGAATTAGGGTGTTGAGTTAAAAATAGGATTTTGGGTCAAAAATAGGGTTAGAATTAGGGGTTTGGGACAAAATTAGGGCTTTGGGTTAAAAATAGGGTTTTGGGTCAAAATTTGGGATTTGGTGTTAAATTAGGGTTTAGGGATTGAATTAGGTTTTGCGTTTAAAATAGGGTTTTGGGTCAAAAATAGGGTTAGAATTATGGTTTTGAGTTAAAATTAGGGTTTTGGGAAAAATTAGGGTTTTGGTCAAATTTAGGGTTTATGATCTAAATTAGGGTTTAGGGTTTGAAATAGGGTTGAGTTTAAAATAGGGTTTTCGATCAAAAATAGGGTTAGTATTAGGGTTTTAGGTCAAAATTAGGGCTTGGGTTAAAATTAGGGTTTTGTGTCAAAATTAGCTTTTGGTACAAATTAGGGTTTAGGGTTTGAATTAGGGTTTGGAGTTAAAAATATGTTTTTGGGTCAAAAATAGGGTTAAATTAAGGTTCTGGGTCAAAATTAGGGCTTAGGGTTAGAATTAGGGTTTTGGATCAAAATTAGGGTTTTGGGTCGAATTTAGGGTTTAGGGTTAAAATTAGGGTTTAGGGTTTGAAATTGGGTTTTGGGTCAAAAATAGGGTTAGGATTAGGGTTTTGGATTAAAATTAGGGTTGTGTCAAAACTAGGGCTTAGGGTTAGAATTTGGGTTAGGATTTTGGCTAAAATTACGGTTTTGGGTCAAAATTAGGGTTCGGGTCAAATTTAGGGTTATGTTCAAAATTAGGGTTTAGGGTTTAAAATTGTGTTTTGAGTTTAAAATAGGGTTTTGGGTCAAAAATAGGGTTAGGCTTTTAGGTCAAAATTATTGGGTTAAAATTAGGGTTTGGGTCAAAATAAGTTAGGGTTTGAATTAGGGTTTGAAAAAATAGGTTTTGGGTCAAAATTAGGGTTTAGGGTTTTAAATTGGTTTTTGGGTTTAAATTTGGGTTTTGGGTCAAAAATAGGGTTAGGTTTGATTTAGGGTGTTTTAAAATAATTTTGGTAAAAATAGGGTTAGAATTAGGGTTTTAGAAAATTAAGTTGGGTTGAATTTGGTGTTAAATTAGGTTTTAGGTTTGAATTAGGTTTTGAGTTTAAAATAGGGTTTGTGTCAAAAATAGGGTTTTTTGGGTTTTAGGGTTTGGGTTTTAGGGTTTGGTCAAATTTAGGTTTAGGGTTTGAAATAGGGTTGAGTTTAAAATAGGTTTTCGATCAAAAATAGGGTTAGTATTAGGGTTTGGGTCAAAATTAGGGTTTGGTTAAAATTAGGGTTTGTGTGAAAATTAGCTTTTGGTACAAATTAGGGTTTAGGGTTTGAATTAGGGTTTTGAGTTAAAAATATGTTTTGGGTCAAAATAGGGTTAATTAGGGTTTGAAAATTTTGGGTTTTGGGTTTAAATTTAGGGTATAGGGTTTGAATTAGGGTGTTGAGTTAAAAATATGATTTTGGGTCAAAAATAGGGTTAGCATTAGGGTTTTGGGTCAAAAATAGGCTTTGGGTTAAAAATAGGGTTTTGGGTCAAAATTTGGGATTTGGTGTTAAATTAGGGTTTAGGGTTTGAATTAGGTTTTGGGTCAAAAATAGGGTTAGAATTAGGGTTTTGAGTTAAAATTAGGGTTTTGGGAAAAATTAGGGTTTTGGTCAAATTTAGGGTTTAGGAACTAAATTAGGGGTTAGGGTTTGAAATAGGGTTGAGTTTAAAATAGGGTTTTCGATCAAAAATAGGGTTAGTATTAGGGTTTTAGGTCAAAATTAGGGCTCTGGGTTAAAATTAGGGTTTTGTGTCAAAATTAGCTTTTTGGTACAAATTAGGGTTTAGGGTTTGAATTAGGGTTTGGAGTTAAAAATATGTTTTTGGGTCAAAAATAGGGTTAGAATTAAGGTTCGGGTCAAAATTAGGGCTTAGGGTTAGAATTAGGGTTTTGGATCAAAATTAGGGTTTGGGTTGGATTTAGGGTTTAGGGTTAAAATTAGGGTTTAGGGTTTGAAATTGGGTTTTGGGTCAAAAATAGGGTTAGGATTAGGGTTTTGGATTAAAATTAGGGTTGTGTCAAAACTAGGGCTTAGGGTTAGAATTTGGGTTAGAATTAGGATTTTGGCTAAAATTACGGTTTTGGGTCAAAATTAGGGTTCGGGGTCAAATTTAGGGTTATGTTCAAAATTAGGGTTTAGGGTTTAAAATTGTGTTTTGAGTTTAAAATAGGGTTTTGGGTCAAAAAAGGGGTAGAATTAGGCTTTTAGGTCAAAATTAGGGTTGTGGGTTAAAATTAGGGTTTAGGGTCAAACATAAGGATTTGGGTTTGAATTAGGGTTTTGAGTTAGAAATATGTTTTTGGTTCAGAAATAGGGTTCGAATTAGGGTTTCGGTTTAAATTGGGTTTCGAGTCAAATTTTGGGTTTAGGGTCAAATTTTGGGTTTGGGTCAAATTTAGGGTATAGGGTTTGATTTAGGGTGTTGAGTTAAAAATAGGATTTTGGGTCAAAAATAGGGTTAGAATTAGGGTTTTAGGCCAAAATTAGGGCTTTGGGATAAAAATAGGGTTTTCGGTCAAAATTTGGAATTTGGTGTTAAATCAGGTTTTAGGGTTTGAATTAGGTTTTGAGTTTAAAATAGGGTTTTGTGTCAAAAATAGGGTTAGAATTAGGGTTTTGAATTAAAATTAGGGTTTTGGGAAAAATTAGGGTTTTGGGTCAAATTTAGGGTTTAGGATCTAAATTACGGTTTAGGGTTTGAAATAGGGTTGAGTTTAAAATAGGGTTTTCGATCAAAAATAGGGTTAGTATTAGGGTTTTGGGTCAAAATTAGGGCTCTGGTTAAAATTAGGGTTTTGTGTGAAAATTAGCTTTTGGTACAAATTAGGGTTTAGGGTTTGAATTAGGGTTTTGAGTTAAAAATATGTTTTTGGGTCAAAAATAGGGTTGAATTAGGGTTTCGGAAATTTGGGTTTCGAGTCAAATTTTGGGTTTAGGGTCAAATTTAGGGTATAGGGTTTGAATTAGGGTGTTGAGTTAAAAATAGGATTTTGGGTCAAAAATAGGGTTAGAATTAGGGGTTTGGGACAAAATTAGGGCTTTGGGTTAAAAATAGGGTTTTGGGTCAAAATTTGGGATTTGGTGTTAAATTAGGGTTTAGGGATTGAATTAGGTTTTGCGTTTAAAATAGGGTTTTGGGTCAAAAATAGGGTTAGAATTATGGTTTTGAGTTAAAATTAGGGTTTTGGGAAAAATTAGGGTTTTGGTCAAATTTAGGTTATATGATCTAAATTAGGGTTAGGGGGTTTGAAATAGGGTTGAGTTTAAAATAGGGTTTTCGATCAAAAATAGGGTTAGTATTAGGGTTTTAGGTCAAAATTAGGGCTCTGGTTAAAATTAGGGTTTTGTGTCAAAATTAGCTTTTTGGTACAAATTAGGGTTTAGGGTTTGAATTAGGGTTTGGAGTTAAAAATATGTTTTTGGGTCAAAAATAGGGTTAGAATTAAGGTTCTGGGTCAGAATTAGGGCTTAGGGTTAGAATTAGGGTTTTGGATCAAAATTAGGGTTCGGGGTCAGATTTAGGGTTTAGGGTTAAAATTAGGGTTTAGGGTTTGAAATTGGGTTTTGGGTCAAAAATAGGGTTAGGATTAGGGTTTTGGATTAAAATTAGGGTTGTGTCAAAACTAGGGCTTAGGGTTAGAATTTGGGTTAGAATTAGGATTTTGGCTAAAATTACGGTTTTGGGTCAAAATTAGGGTTCGGGGTCAAATTTAGGGTTATGTTCAAAATTAGGGTTTAGGGTTTAAAATTGTGTTTTGAGTTTAAAATAGGGTTTTGGGTCAAAAAAAGGGGTAGAATTAGGCTTTTAGGTCAAAATTAGGGTTGTGGGTTAAAATTAGGGTTTAGGGTCAAACATAAGGATTTGGGTTTGAATTAGGGTTTTGAGTTAAAAATATGTTTTTGGTTCAGAAATAGGGTTCGAATTAGGGTTTCGGTTTTAAATTAGGGTTTCGAGTCAAATTTTGGGTTTAGGGTCAAATTTTGGGTTTGTGTCAAATTTAGGGTATAGGGTTTGATTTAGGGTGTTGAGTTAAAAATAGGATTTTGGGTCAAAAATAGGGTTAGAATTAGGGTTTTTGGCGAAAAAATTAGGGCTTTGGGATAAAAATAGGGTTTTGGGTCAAAATTTGGAATTTGGTGTTAAATTAGGTTTCAGGGTTTGAATTAGGTTTTGAGTTTAAAATAGGGTTTTGTGTCAAAAATAGGGTTAGAATTAGGGTTTTGAATTAAAATTAGGGTTTTGGGAAAAATTAGGGTTTTGGGTCAAATTTAGGGTTTAGGATCAAAATTACGGTTTAGGGTTTGACATAGGGTTGAGTTTAAAATAGGGTTTTCGATCAAAAATAGGGTTAGTATTAGGGTTTTGGGTCAAAATTAGGGCTCTGGGTTAAAATTAGGGTTTTGTGTGAAAATTAGCTTGTTGGTACAAATTAGGGTTTAGGGTTTGAATTAGGGTTTGGAGTTAAAAATATGGTTTTGGGTCAAAAATAGGGTTAGAATTAAGGTTCTGGGTCAAAATTAGGGCTTAGGGTTAAATTTAGGGTATAGGGTTTGAATTAGGGTGTTGAGTTAAAAATAGGATTTTGGGTCAAAAATAGGGTTAGAATTAGGGGTTTGGGACAAAATTAGGGCTTTGGGTTAAAAATAGGGTTTTGGGTCAAAATTTGGGATTTGGTGTTAAATTAGGGTTTAGGGATTGAATTAGGTTTTGCGTTTAAAATAGGGTTTTGGGTCAAAAATAGGGTTAGAATTATGGTTTTGAGTTAAAATTAGGGTTTTGGGAAAAATTAGGGTTTTGGTCAAATTTAGGGTTTATGATCTAAATCAGGGTTAGGGTTTGAAATAGGGTTGAGTTTAAAATAGGGTTTTCGATCAAAAATAGGGTTAGTATTAGGGTTTTAGGTCAAAATTAGGGCTATGGGTTAAAATTAGGGTTTTGTGTCAAAATTAGCTTTTTGGTACAAATTAGGGTTTAGGGTTTGAATTAGGGTTTGGAGTTAAAAAATATGGTTTTGGGTCAAAAATAGGGTTAGAATTAAGGTTAGGGTCAAAATTAGGGCTTAGGGTTAGAATTAGGGTTTTGGATCAAAATTAGGGTTCGGGTCGATTTAGGGTTTAGGGTTAAAATTAGGGTTTAGGGTTTGAAATTGGGTTTTGGGTCAAAAATAGGGTTAGGATTAGGGTTTTGGATTAAAATTAGGGTTGTGTCAAAACTAGGGCTTAGGGTTAGAATTTGGGTTAGAATTAGGATTTTGGCTAAAATTACGGTTTTGGGTCAAAATTAGGGTTCGGGGTCAAATTTAGGGTTATGTTCAAAATTAGGGTTTAGGGTTTAAAATTGTGTTTTGAGTTTAAAATAGGGTTTTGGGTCAAAAAAGGGGTAGAATTAGGCTTTTAGGTCAAAATTAGGGTTGTGGGTTAAAATTAGGGTTTAGGGTCAAACATAAGGATTTGGGTTTGAATTAGGGTTTTGAGTTAGAAATATGTTTTTGGTTCAGAAATAGTGTTCGATTTAGGGTTTAGGTTTTAAATTAGGGTTTCGAGTCAAATTTTGGGTTTAGGGTCAAATTTTGGGTTTGGGTCAAATTTAGGGTATAGGGTTTGATTTAGGGTGTTGAGTTAAAAATAGGATTTTGGGTCAAAAATAGGGTTAGAATTAGGGTTTTAGGCCAAAATTAGGGCTTTGGGATAAAAATAGGGTTTTGGGTCAAAATTTGGAATTTGGTGTTAAATTAGGTTTCAGGGTTTGAATTAGGTTTTGAGTTTAAAATAGGGTTTTGTGTCAAAAATAGGGTTAGAATTAGGGTTTTGAATTAAAATTAGGGTTTTGGGAAAAATTAGGGTTTTGGGTCAAATTTAGGGTTTAGGATCAAAATTACGGTTTAGGGTTTGACATAGGGTTGAGTTTAAAATAGGGTTTTCGATCAAAAATAGGGTTAGTATTAGGGTTTTGGGTCAAAATTAGGGCTCTGGGTTAAAATTAGGGTTTTGTGTGAAAATTAGCTTTTTGGTACAAATTAGGGTTTAGGGTTTGAATTAGGGTTTTGAGTTAAAAATATGTTTTTGGGTCAAAAATAGGGTTCGAATTAGGGTTTCGAGTCAAATTTTGGGTTTAGGGTCAAATTTAGGGTATAGGGTTTGAATTAGGGTGTTGAGTTAAAAATAGGATTTTGGGTCAAAAATAGGGTTAGAATTAGGGTTTTGGGTTAAAATTAGGGCTTTGGGTTAAAAATAGGGTTTTGGGTCAAAATTTGGGATTTGGTGTTAAATTAGGGTTTAGGGATTGAATTAGGTTTTGCGTTTAAAATAGGGTTTTGGGTCAAAAATAGGGTTAGAATTATGGTTTTGAGTTAAAATTAGGGTTTTGGGAAAAATTAGGGTTTTGGTCAAATTTAGGGTTTATGATCTAAATTAGGGTTAGGGTTTGAAATAGGGTTGAGTTTAAAATAGGGTTTTCGATCAAAAATAGGGTTAGTATTAGGGTTTTAGGTCAAAATTAGGGCTCTGGGTTAAAATTAGGGTTTTGTGTCAAAATTAGCTTTTGGTACAAATTAGGGTTTAGGGTTTGAATTAGGGTTTGGAGTTAAAAATATGTTTTTGGGTCAAAAATAGGGTTAGAATTAAGGTTCTGGGTCAAAATTAGGGCTTAGGGTTGGAATTAGGGTTTTGGATCAAAATTAGGGTTCGGGGTCGATTTAGTGTTTAGGGTTAAAATTAGGGTTTAGGGTTTGAAATTGGGTTTTGGGTCAAAAATAGGGTTAGGATTAGGGTTTTGGATTAAAATTAGGGTTGTGTCAAAACTAGGGCTTAGGGTTAGAATTTGGGTTAGAATTAGGATTTTGGCTAAAATTACGGTTTTGGGTCAAAATTAGGGTTCGGGGTCAAATTTAGGGTTATGTTCAAAATTAGGGTTTAGGGTTTAAAATTGTGTTTTGAGTTTAAAATAGGGTTTTGGGTCAAAAAAGGGGTAGAATTAGGCTTTTAGGTCAAAATTAGGGTTGTGGGTTAAAATTAGGGTTTAGGGTCAAACATAAGGATTTGGGTTTGAATTAGGGTTTTGAGTTAAAAATATGTTTTTGGTTCGGAAATAGGGTTCGAATTAGGGTTTCGGTTTTCAATTGGGGTTTCGAGTCAAATTTTGGGTTTAGGGTCAAATTTTGGGTTTGGTCAAATTTAGGGTATAGGGTTTGATTTAGGGTGTTGAGTTAAAAATAGGATTTTGGGTCAAAAATAGGGTTAGAATTAGGGTTTTAGGCCAAAATTAGGGCTTTGGGATAAAAATAGGGTTTTGGGTCAAAATTTGGAATTTGGTGTTAAATTAGGTTTCAGGGTTTGAATTAGGTTTTGAGTTTAAAATAGGGTTTTGTGTCAAAAATAGGGTTAGAATTAGGGTTTTGAATTAAAATTAGGGTTTTGGGAAAAATTAGGGTTTTGGGTCAAATTTAGGGTTTAGGATCAAAATTACGGTTTAGGGTTTGACATAGGGTTGAGTTTAAAATAGGGTTTTCGATCAAAAATAGGGTTAGTATTAGGGTTTTGGGTCAAAATTAGGGCTCTGGGTTAAAATTAGGGTTTTGTGTGAAAATTAGCTTTTGGTACAAATTAGGGTTTAGGGTTTGAATTAGGGTTTTGAGTTAAAAATATGTTTTTGGGTCAAAAATAGGGTTGAATTAGGGTTTTGGGTGGGTTTGAGTCAAATTTTGGGTTTAGGGTCAAATTTAGGGTATAGGGTTTGAATTAGGGTGTTGAGTTAAAAATAGGATTTTGGGTCAAAAATAGGGTTAGAATTAGGGGTTTGGGACAAAATTAGGGCTTTGGGTTAAAAATAGGGTTTTGGGTCAAAATTTGGGATTTGGTGTTAAATTAGGGTTTAGGGATTGAATTAGGTTTTGCGTTTAAAATAGGGTTTTGGGTCAAAAATAGGGTTAGAATTATGGTTTTGAGTTAAAATTAGGGTTTTGGGAAAAATTAGGGTTTTGGTCAAATTTAGGGTTTATGATCTAAATTAGGGTTAGGGTTTGAAATAGGGTTGAGTTTAAAATAGGGTTTTCGATCAAAAATAGGGTTAGTATTAGGGTTTTAGGTCAAAATTAGGGCTCTGGGTTAAAATTAGGGTTTTGTGTCAAAATTAGCTTTTGGTACAAATTAGGGTTTAGGGTTTGAATTAGGGTTTGGAGTTAAAAATATGTTTTTGGGTCAAAAATAGGGATAGTATTAAGGTTAAGGTCAAAATTAGGGCTTAGGGTTAGAATTAGGGTTTAGGATCAAAATTAGGGTTCTGGGTATGATTTAGGGTTTAGGGTTAAAATTAGGGTTTAGGGTTTGAAATTGGGTTTTGGGTCAAAAATAGGGATAGGATTAGGGTTTTGGATTAAAATTAGGGTTGTGTCAAAACTAGGGCTTAGGGTTAGAATTTGGGTTAGAATTAGGATTTTGGCTAAAATTACGGTTTTGGGTCAAAATTAGGGTTCGGGGTCAAATTTAGGGTTATGTTCAAAATTAGGGTTTAGGGTTTAAAATTGTGTTTTGAGTTTAAAATAGGGTTTTGGGTCAAAAAAAGGGTAGAATTAGGCTTTTAGGTCAAAATTAGGGCTGTGGGTTAAAATTAGGGTTTAGGGTCAAACATAGGGATTTGGGTTTGAATTAGGGTTGAGTTAAAAATATGTTTTTGGTTCAGATATAGGGTTCGAATTAGGGTTTCGGTTTTAAATTAGGGTTTCGAGTCAAATTTTGGGTTTAGGGTCAAATTTTGGGTTTGGGTCAAATTTAGGGTATAGGGTTTGATTTAGGGTGTTGAGTTAAAAATAGGATTTTGGGTCAAAAATAGGGTTAGAATTAGGGTTTTAGGCCAAAATTAGGGCTTTGGGATAAAAATAGGGTTTTGGGTCAAAATTTGGAATTTGGTGTTAAATTAGGTTTTAGGGTTTGAATTAGGTTTTGAGTTTAAAATAGGGTTTTGTGTCAAAAATAGGGTTAGAATTAGGGTTTTGAATTAAAATTAGGGTTTTGGGAAAAATTAGGGTTTTGGGTCAAATTTAGGGTTTAGGATCTAAATTACGGTTTAGGGTTTGAAATAGGGTTGAGTTTAAAATAGGGTTTTCGATCAAAAATAGGGTTAGTATTAGGGTTTTGGGTCAAAATTAGGGCTCTGGTTTAAAATTAGGGTTTTGTGTGAAAATTAGCTTTTGGTACAAATTAGGGTTTAGGGTTTGAATTAGGGTTTTGAGTTAAAAATATGTTTTTGGGTCAAAAATAGGGTTCGAATTAGGGTTTTGAGTTAAAATTAGGGTTTTGGGTTAGAAATAGGGTTTTTTGGGTTTTGGATCAAAATTAGGGTTTAGGGTTTAAAATTAGGGTTTAAATTAGGGTTTGGGTTAAATGGGTTAAAATTAGGGTTTGGGTTTAGGGTGGTTTTGGGTCAAAATTAGGGTTAGGAAATTAGGGTTTGGTTAAAATTAGGTTTGGATTAGAATTAGGGTTTAAAAATTAGGGTTTTTAAAATTAGGGTTTTGGGTTAGAATTTGGGTTAGAATTAGGGTTTTGGTTTAAAATTAGGGTTTTGGGTTTTGGAAAAATTAGGGTTTTGGGTCAAATTTAGGTTTATGTTTCAAATTAGGGTTTAGGGTTTAAAATTGGGTTTTGGGTTTAAAATTGGGTTTTGGGTTAAAATAGGGTTTGGGTAAAAAGGGTTTAGAAATTAGGGTTTTAGGTTAAAATTAGGGTTATGGGTTAAAATTAGGGTTTAGGGTCAAACATAAGGATTTGGGTTTGAATTAGGGTTTTGAGTTAAAAATATGTTTTTGGTTCAAAATAGGGTTGAATTAGGGTTTCGGTTTTAAATTAGGGTTTTGAGTCAAATTTTGGGTTTAGGGTCAAATTTTGGGTTTGTCAAATTTAGGGTATAGGGTTTGATTTAGGGTGTTGAGTTAAAAATAGGATTTTGGGTCAAAAATAGGGTTAGAATTAGGGTTTTAGGCCAAAATTAGGGCTTTGGGATAAAAATAGGGTTTTGGTCAAAATTTGGAATTTGGTGTTAAATTAGGTTTTGGGGTTTGAATTAGGTTTTGAGTTTAAAATAGGGTTTTGTGTCAAAAATAGGGTTAGAATTAGGGTTTTGAATTAAAATTAGGGTTTTGGGAAAAATTAGGGTTTTGGGTCAAATTTAGGGTTTAGGATCTAAATTACGGTTTAGGGTTTGAAATAGGGTTGAGTTTAAAATAGGGTTTTCGATCAAAAATAGGGTTAGTATTAGGGTTTTGGGTCAAAATTAGGGCTGGGTTAAAATTAGGGTTTTGTGTGAAAATTAGCTTTTGGGACAAATTAGGGTTTAGGGTTTGAATTAGGGTTTTGAGTTAAAAATATGTTTTGGGTCAAAAATAGGGTTCAATTAGGGTTTTACAAATTTTGGGTTTTGAGTCAAATTTTGGGTTTAGGGTCAAATTTAGGTATAGGGTTTGAATTAGGGTGTTGAGTTAAAAATAGGTTTTTGTTTCAAAAATAGGGTTAGACTTTGGGTTTTGGGACAAAATTAGGGCTTTGGGTTAAAAATAGGGTTTTGGGTCAAAATTTGGGATTTGGTGTTAAATTAGGGTTTAGGGATTGAATTAGGTTTTGCGTTTAAAATAGGGTTTTGGGTCAAAAATAGGGTTAGAATTATGGTTTTGAGTTAAAATTAGGGTTTTGGGAAAAATTAGGGTTTTGGTCAAATTTAGGGTTTATGATCTAAATTAGGGTTAGGGTTTGAAATAGGGTTGAGTTTAAAATAGGGTTTTCGATCAAAAATAGGGTTAGTATTAGGGTTTTAGGTCAAAATTAGGGCTCGGGTTAAAATTAGGGTTTTGTGTCAAAATTAGCTTTTTGGTACAAATTAGGGTTTAGGGTTTGAATTAGGGTTTGGAGTTAAAAATATGTTTTTGGATCAAAAATAGGGTTAGAATTAAGGTTCTGGGTCAAAATTAGGGCTTAGGGTTAGAATTAGGGTTTTGGATCAAAATTAGGGTTCGGGGTCGGATTTAGGGTTTAGGGTTAAAATTAGGGTTTAGGGTTTGAAATTGGGTTTTGGGTCAAAAATAGGGATAGGATTAGGGTTTTGGATTAAAATTAGGGTTGTGTCAAAACTAGGGCTTAGGGTTAGAATTTGGGTTAGAATTAGGATTTTGACTAAAATTACGGTTTTGGGTCAAAATTAGGGTCCGGGGTCAAATTTAGGGTTATGTTCAAAATTAGGGTTTAGGGTTTAAAATTGTGTTTTGAGTTTAAAATAGGGTTTTGGGTCAAAAAAAGGGTAGAATTAGGCTTTTAGGTCAAAATTAGGGCTGTGGGTTAAAATTAGGGTTTAGGGTCAAACATAGGGATTTGGGTTTGAATTGGGGTTTTGAGTTAAGATATGTTTTTGGTTCAAAATAGAGTTCGAATTAGGGTTTCGGTTTTAAATTAGGGTTTTGAGTCAAATTTTGGGTTTAGGGTCAAATTTTGGGTTTGGGTCAAATTTAGGGTATAGGGTTTGATTTAGGGTGTTGAGTTAAAAATAGGATTTTGGGTCAAAAATAGGGTTAGAATTGGGTTTTAGGCCAAAATTAGGGCTTTGGGATAAAAATAGGGTTTTGGGTCAAAATTTGGAATTTGGTGTTAAATTAGGTTTTAGGGTTTGAATTAGGTTTTGAGTTAAAAATAGGGTTTTGTGTCAAAAATAGGGTTAGAATTAGGGTTTTGAATTAGAATTAGGGTTTTGGGAAAAATTAGGGTTTTGGGTCAAATTTAGGGTTTAGGATCAAAATTACGGTTTAGGGTTTGAAATAGGGTTGAGTTTAAAATAGGGTTTTCGATCAAAAATAGGGTTAGTATTAGGGTTTTGGGTCAAAATTAGGGCTCTGGGTTAAAATTAGGGTTTTGTGTGAAAATTAGCTTTTGGTACAAATTAGGGTTTAGGGTTTGAATTAGGGTTTTGAGTTAAAAATATGTTTTTAAGTTGGTCAAAAATAGGGTTGATTTCAATTAGGGTTTTCGAGTCAAATTTTGGGTTTGAGTCAAATTTTGGGTTTAGGTCAAATTTAGGGTATAGGGTTTGAATTAGGGTGTTGAGTTAAAAATAGGATTTTGGGTCAAAAATAGGGTTAGAATTAGGGGTTTGGGACAAAATTAGGGCTTTGGGTTAAAAATAGGGTTTTGGTCAAAATTTGGGATTTGGTGTTAAATTAGGGTTTAGGGTTTGAATTAGGTTTTGCGTTTAAAATAGGGTTTTGGGTCAAAAATAGGGTTAGAATTATGGTTTTGAGTTAAAATTAGGGTTTTGGGAAAAATTAGGGTTTTGGTCAAATTTAGGGTTTATGATCTAAATTAGGGTTAGGGTTTGAAATAGGGTTGAGTTTAAAATAGGGTTTTCGATCAAAAATAGGGTTAGGATTAGGGTTTTAGGTCAAAATTAGGGCTCTGGGTTAAAATTAGGGTTTTGTGTCAAAATTAGCTTTTTGGTACAAATTAGGGTTTAGGGTTTGAATTAGGGTTTGGAGTTAAAAATATGTTTTTGGGTCAAAAATAGGGTTAGAATTAAGGTTCTGGGTCAAAATTAGGGCTTAGGGTTAGAATTAGGGTTTTGGATCAAAATTAGGGTTCGGGGTCAGATTTAGGGTTTAGGGTTAAAATTAGGGTTTAGGGTTTGAAATTGGGTTTTGGGTCAAAAATAGGGTTAGGATTAGGGTTTTGGATTAAAATTAGGGTTGTGTCAAAACTAGGGCTTAGGGTTAGAATTTGGGTTAGAATTAGGATTTTGGCTAAAATTACGGTTTTGGGTCAAAATTAGGGTTCGGGGTCAAATTTAGAGTTATGTTCAAAATTAGGGTTTAGGGTTTAAAATTGTGTTTTGAGTTTAAAATAGGGTTTTGGGTCAAAAAAAGGGGTAGAATTAGGCTTTTAGGTCAAAATTAGGGTTGTGGGTTAAAATTAGGGTTTAGGGTCAAACAAAAGGATTTGGGTTTGAATTAGGGTTTTGAGTTAAAAATATGTTTTTGGTTCAGAAATATGGTTCGAATTAGGGTTTCGGTTTCAAATTAGGGTTTCGAGTCAAATTTTGGGTTTAGGGTCAAATTTTGGGTTTGGGTCAAATTTAGGGTATAGGGTTTGATTTAGGGTGTTGAGTTAAAAATAGGATTTTGGGTCAAATATAGGGTTAGAATTAGGGGTTTGGGACGAAGTTAGGGCTTTGGGTTAAAAATAGGGTTTTGGGTCAAAATTTGGAATTTGGTGTTAAATTAGGTTTTAGGGTTTGAATTAGGTTTTGAGTTTAAAATAGGGTTTTGTGTCAAAAATAGGGTTAGAATTAGGGTTTTGAATTAAAATTAGGGTTTTGGGAAAAATTAGGGTTTTGGGTCAAATTTAGGGTTTAGGATCTAAATTACGGTTTAGGGTTTGAAATAGGGTTGAGTTTAAAATAGGGTTTTCGATCAAAAATAGGGTTAGTATTAGGGTTTTGGGTCAAAAATTAGGGCTCTGGGTTAAAATTAGGGTTTTGTGTGAAAATTAGCTTTTGGCACAAATTAGGGTTTAGGGTTTGAATTAGGGTTTTGAGTTAAAAATATGTTTTTGGGTCAAAAATAGGGTTCGAATTAGGGTTCGAGTCAATTTGGGTTTGAGTCAAATTTGGGTTTAGGGTCAAATTTAGGGTATAGGGTTTGAATTAGGGTGTTGAGTTAAAAATAGGATTTTGGGTCAAAAATAGGGTTAGAATTAGGGTTTGGGACAAATTAGGGCTTTGGAGTTAAAAATAGGGTTTTGGGTCAAAATTTGGGATTTGATGTTAAATTAGGGTTTAGGGATTGAATTAGGTTTTGCGTTT